>JAQZBX010053820.1:0-18795 GCA_029593785.1 Cabassous unicinctus | reverse complement strand
TCACACACTCTAGAGTGAGCGATAACTTTTATCTTAGAGAAAACCTCTTTAGGTGGACTATATAAGTGCTTGTTTTTAACTTGCCTTAAACCTTCTGTACAGACAGGCTTTGAGATTGGGCTTTTACAACAACAAAGTACTTCACATAACACCCCCTTCAAATATCTATGGATCCCAAGTAATGCAAAACAGCAAATTATGCTGCACACCAGGACTCAAAAACGAAATTTTGTTGTTTTTGTTGCTTTAGATAATTTATATACCCTCCTTTCAGCAACCTCTTGCTAGGCCTTTTATTTTCTTTACTTATTAATTGATTTTTGGTAAAATAATTCACATACTTTTAAAACTGCACACTTTCAATTTTTATACTCTTACTGTTGTCACAAATACAGGAATCTCTCTCCAAATGGGGGGCAGTTATATTCCTAAAAAGTAACGTGAGAAAAATAAAAAACTGTTTGGCAAGAACAAGTTATCAAAAATAGGTTTGGTAGAAATTAATAAAGAAATTACATATATAAAGGCACTCACAGAGGTAGAGTAAGCTAGAATTTTAGAAGGCATCTGTTTCCACGATAAATAAGAGGCACTGGTGTTAAAAACCTGTTTCTGCAGGTAACCATTCTTTTTAATCTTTAATCACCCTCTTAAATTTTGGGGAAAATGTTGATAGCTTTTTTTTTTCTTTTCGGGCACAAGGCAGATTTTCCAAAGTAAATGGTATTATGCAACTGCATCATTTTAAAGTTCTTTTAAAAACTAGTTCTTGCTAGATTAAAATTTGATGTCAATTTCATTAACATGCTTTCTTGTACCCTTGCCACCCAAACCTCATTCATTCATTTATTTTGCAAATTATAGCAAAATGCTTATACCTCTGCCTGGACTTTTCATGGAACTACTATGACACAAAGGGTACTTTTTTCCTGACCTGCTCTTCTAGCCATTCCTGTACACCCAAACTCATTCCTGTACACTCAATCGGGCACATGTGAAAATGACTGAGGACTTACACTTTTGCAATGCAAATACAAAGCAACGTGGCACACCATGTTGCTGAGCTAACACTAGGATTTCACACGTATGTCTTGTCAAATCTCTTGATGGATCCGGAAATCAGGCTGGGCGTTTCTTTTTGTGTTTATTTTATTGAACAACAGAGTGGAGATGGTTGTAAGAAGTGTGTAAGGCATGTATAGTATGGGTGTTGCTGGGCCTCCCTTGATGGACTCAAGCATATATAAGGACAAACGCAGACAAAATCCAAAGCAGCAGAGCCCACGAAAGATGGCTTTTGAAAGCTAAGAATGAAGGCATCCTTGTAACCCTGTGTGTCACAAGGTATCTTATACCTAAAAGTGTCTCTCCAGGTGAGACTGCAGGGAAGATAGTACCACTTTGATACTTCAGTATTTAATCCTTTCAGGGCACAAGGTGATATGAAAATTGGCAGAGCTATCAGCATTTTCATTTTGGCCTTGCAATATGCAGGTAAGAGCTCATGGGATGAAATGAAATAATACAAGAGGTCAGTTTGTGTATTAGTGAAAAAGAGCCTTTGGTGAAACCCTAGTATTTTGCAGAGCACTGAGGTTTTGTGGAGTGAAAGTTAAATTTGGACAATTAGAGTTAATTTAAAACTATTGGCTGGGTGAGCCTAAGAAAGATGTATTGTTTACATCAAGCTATGTTAGGTTTATTTGTATAATGACTTTCCAAGTGTGCTGAAAAGCCAATTATTATTTTTAAAAAATTGATAGTCTCCTGATCAAATATATTTCCCGGTAATATGCAATTCCAAAGTAAACTTGTTTTACTGAAAATAATCAGATGTTATGCTGAGAAGCTTCGGTTTGCTTATCTCTTGTCGTGCTAGGAGTTTCCCTCTAGCTGTAGTGGGGTTCTGATTAGGCAGATAGGCTGGAATGCAGGGACATATGAAAGCAAATCAGGGGGATAGCGGGGGAAAAGAGAGTCTGTGTCCCCAACTGCTATTAAGAATCGGATTTTGTATTTTAAAAAGTTTCTCCAATAGTAGTTACTTCCAGGAGTGGGGTTGTGAGATAAAGTGGGATATGGTGAAAATTACCATTGGAAAAAAGTACAGGTGGAGATTCTAAGGAATCAGAAATTTTCAATTTTTTGAGCCAGTTGTTGGCTCATGTGGGTTTTTGTGGCTGCTCCTGCGGTTATTATAAATCTTTAAGATGATGTACATATTTTATATGTTACAGGTATGATTATTTTATTTTGAATAAAAACATAAAAATGATAATCCATACATGTTTCAGATATGCAAGCAACTTTGGGAACCTAGTGAAATAAATAAAGAATTACCTAGAGAAAAATCAAGGTTTCTCTTTACTAGTGAATTTGTCAGAGCCTCCTATGAAACGTCTTTGAAATAATTAAACAGAAAATGTTTTAAATAGGATTTGGGGAGATGGAACCACTCTGAGGACATCTAGCAGAAGTTTAGGAAAGTTAAACCATGATCTTTTGGTGTGTGAGTTTTACCATAAAAGGATGATGATTGGATTGAACAGGAACAATTACCTCCCCCTCCTAACCAGGGTCCATAAGGAACCCACGGATCTTTATTTCTCTGTGAGTTAGCTCTAACTCTGCCCAAGTAAAACCTTCAAGCTCAGGAAAATAATTGGGAAAATGTTATTAGAATGGGGACTCAAAATAGTTCAGAAGAATACAGTCTTTCAAACTCCTGGATTTAAAACATATGTAAATATTTTGTTTTGGGAGTACAAGGGCAATTTTGTCCATTTGAAATGGAGCAAAATGCCAGTAAGATCATGTTGCAGTTGGACAGTTTGATGTAATTATGAATTCCAAAAATATAATTGGATCATGCTTGTAAACTGATCTGTTAATCTGGGCATGATTAATTTATGATTAGGGCATTGACTGGACGACGTCAGTAGGGAGTTGAGCCCCACCCCTTGGTGGGTGGGGAATCGAATATAAAAGGCAAAGGACAGAGTTGGAGCAGTTTTTTAAGAAGCATTTCTGATGTTGGAGAAAAGGCCCAGAAGAGAAGAAGTGAGCTGTTGGCCTGATAGTCTACAGCTGGACTTGTGGAGGAACCAGAAGAACTAAGCCCAGAGAGAAACGCAGCCCCGGGAAGAGAGGAACCCAAGAAGCCTGAACCCTGGCAAACATAGGCAGCTGTCTTGCTCCAACACGTGGCAATGGACTTTGTTGAGAATAAACTTAAAGCTTTATGGCCTGGTATCTGTGGATTTCTTCCCCAAATAAACACCCTTTATAAAGACCAACCCATTTTTGGCATTTCACATTAGCACCCCTTTGGAAGACTAAGACAGATCAATAATCTGGCCTCAACGTATTCTTCCAGAACAGAAAGAGCATTAGCTGTATCACATGTTTACACACACACACACACACACACACACACACAGACACACAATTTGAGAATAGGTCTATTCGGAAAGACAAATTAAGGAAGACCACAGATATCAGAAGTTGGAATCATACTTATGAGTATTTGTACATTATTATTTCATTATCCTCTGCCTCTTAAGTATGGTTTTCATTGGGTATAATATTTCTAAGTACATTTCTACCAACCTGTAGACTACATGCAGAAAATTGCACAGGTAGCATGGGGATATTTTACAAAGTGAACACACCTGGCTCAAGGTGGAGTGAATTATTAGTCCAGCTAAAAGCCCCTCTTGTGCCAGCTCCCATCCACTGCACCCAAAGATAACCACTTTCATGCCTTTCAGATACTTCCATCAGTTTTGTCTCTCTTTGAACTTTATATAAATGGAGTCATGATATGTATTCTTTGGTGTCTTGTCTTTTTTTGCCCAATGTTATGTTTATGAAATGCATTCTTGTACACGTAAGTCATTTACTCATGCTCACAGTTGTGTACCATTTCACTGCATGAATATAGTGGAGGTTATTACTCTTTCTAATCTTGATTTAAGGGCATCTTTCAGTTTTTGATTCCTACACATAATATGCTATGAACATCCCTATACATAGGGATTTTTGATGAACATATCTTCAAATTTGAGTTTTGTTAAGCTACCTAGAAGTAGAATTATTGGTCATAGGATACAGATGTCTTCAGCTAGACTAGCATATATACTCTCCATTTTACAGCATAGTTGTGCCAATTTATATTTCCACCAAAAATGAATGAGAATTCTAATTGCTTCACATTCTTGCCTATATTTGTATTGTCTGATTTTAAGCTTTTGATTTGGATTGCATTGAAACTATAAATCAATTTTATGAGTATTTACATACTTATAAATTGGGTCCCCAATCTATAAACTGGGGCCATTCCTCATTTATTTTTCTTAATCCAGCTATAAATAAGAAATGAGTATTTAAAATTTTTAAAACCCTCAAACTAGGGAAATATTTAATGAAAAGTATATAAGACCTCTATCTTATATAGTCACATTTTTGGTTCCATTAATCTTTTGAAATTAGCTGTCAGTGACTTGTCAACCAGCGCTGTGCCTGCTTCCCTGAAGGAAAAGAGACAAGCCCATTGGGGCTGGCTGCTCTTTCTTCCACCAAATACGTTTTCCAAATGTCTAGTACTCTGAAACTTTCACAGAATGAAGAGATATGCATTTTTCATGCCCTCCAGACCAAATAGACAAAAATAGGATATAATTTTTACTTTCTGGTAACAGTAATCTAGATTTTCAGATTTTTATGCATTTCTCATCTCAGATTGTGTCCAACTTTTTTGTCCAATCTAGATAACTAAAAATACATACTGTGAGTACATCATGAAAGCACAGTTCCAGATATATCTTTTCAATAATATTAAACTGACAATGATCAAACCTTCCCCAATATTAGGTAGGCTCTTTGGAGAAATCAAGGTCAAAAATGAAATTTTCTTCCTTTTGTATGAATAAATTTTTTTTTTTAATTGAAGAAAATAAATTTTTCCTCTAGATTCCCATTCTACTTATTATTAGCTAAAATGATTCTTCTTTGTAGCCTCTGTACACAATCTTTAAAGCTCCGAAGACTGCTCTTTCTTCATCAGAAGGGTTTGTAGTTCCTTTTGTACCTCCACAGTTTAATTTACTATGTATTTTTTTCAGTCCTGGTTATTTGTGTGTTTAAACCCCAATTTTTATCAACTTAACAAAATAGAAGATTTTTTCTCTTTCATATATCAGCCTAATAATAATCCTGATCAATAAGCATTCAAGGTTTCTTACTCACAGAGTGAGAAGATAGGGAACGAGTGGGTGTCAGCACATTCCTGAAGCAATGTGCATTAATGTCACTCAGTTTTCATTTTGAGAACTAGCCGCATAGCTCCACTCCAATGGAAGATGGGTTAAGGAATCCAGTCCCTGGCTGGGCAACATCTCTGTACAATAAAAAGAAGAGCACAGATTTTGTCTCCCTGCCACTCCAAACAAGTTCACTTTTTTTCAAAGTCCTAAAGGGCCAATGGAGCAGATATCAATTATGCTGCTTCAGTCCCATGTCCACACAGTGTGGTACTGTTGTCATTTGGGAATCACAGCAGAAACTCGGTGGGGTAGTGTGGGAAAGCAAGAGAGAAATGGTGAGATTTTCTTGGTCTCAGGAACACCAAGATATCATTCATCAGCACTACCACCCACCCACACACACACACATACCAATTCTCCAGAACCCAATAATCTTTAGCTATTTCATAGAAATCTTCAATTATAAAATGAATTATGCTATCATGTGCTTCCAATCCAACCTTGCATAGACCCAGATTTTCTTTGCCCAGAATTGCTTTGTGACTATTTTTAAAGTCTATTAAAAAGTATCGTGGCCTCAAAATATGCTTCTTTTAGTCCTCTGTTTCCACTGGCTTTTTCCAAATGTGTCATTAGAAGTCCTGTGCTATTTATTCTTTGCCAAAACTTTGCTTTCTCCAGCTATTTCCTACCCCCAGGCCTTGACTTACTCCAATGACCATACGAAAATCATTTTTACCATCTACTTTCTTGTTGCAAAAATATTTATGATACAATTATTTCAGCCCTGAAAGAACACATGTTAATGAGAAGATGTAAACAAAAAGCCAACATTTAATAGAAAACAGAGAATACAATTGGAATGGGTAATCCGGTGCCATCTATCAAAGCCCAGTACTAATAACAGGATTCCAAAACTTTAACATTCATCGCTCAAAAAATGTCTTACCTGATACTATCAATTTTTTTCTCCATCCTGTGGATGTTTGAAGGCAGTAAATAGTGGAATTCTTCCGTAATTCAGAGTCGATGAAGAAAAATTCTGTCTCTAGTCAAGATCAAATCCCCAATTGCTAAATTTAAGGTCTTGGGGAAAAGGTTCTTGAACTCAAAATACATTTTCTTCCTAAATATAGTTATAAAAAACCCAAGCTTATTGTTACCAAATGTTACAGCAATGAGTACTCTGCAACTAATAATTATTATTATTATTACAATAACAACTGATATATTGGAGCATTCATTGCATGTCAGGTGATCTCCTTAGTTGTTTACAAATATATTTCAAAGGTCCCATTCATAGCCTCATTTATACATAAGGGTCAGGCTCAATTTCTCAGAGTAGTGTTTCTGGATTTGAACCCAAGCAGTCTGACTGCAGGTTTAGGTAAATATTGTGACCCTTACTTTCTGTACATGAAGGAACTCATCCTTATTTCAGGTACTGTAAAGTTAGGAACAGAAAAGTTAGATCAATCCTGTTGGCTGATGGGTCTTCCTAAATCAGAAAAATACCTGAGCCCACTTTACTTACCAAGATTCTTGGGAAGACGGTGATAAAGGCTAGCTGACCCAGATGCATTCAAGGAGGGAGTGGGACAGGTAGAGTTAAATAAGCACTACCTGTCCTAAGATGCCAGAATCCCCCCTGGCTTGTTTGACAGTTGGGAGATAAAAACCATGCAGAATCAGGAAGGGAGCAGAAAGTAGCTCTTGCTTTCTAAGGTTAGTGGGCAGAGTTCTCTTGCATTAATGCCTGAGTTTGGGAAATTCTGAAGATGGCTTCCCAAGCTTTCTGTCAACTGTTTATTCACACATTATTCTAGGCACTCTGTGAAGGTGCTTTGCATTTTTAAGTCATCATCTGGGCTTATTCTATCCTAGTGGAACCATTGTAATTGCATCAGCTCTAAAAGCAGAAGTCAGAAGTAAGGAAGAGTTGAGGCAGAGGGGGACAACAGAAAAACATGAAGTGTGAGAAGAGCTTGATGTGCCCTTGTTGGCTCTGAGATGCAGAGGGTTCCAGGACCAGAGAGATGCTTCCAGGAGCAAAGGGTAGCCCTAAGCTGACAGCCAGCAAGGAAACAGGCACCTCAGTCCTTCAGCTGCAAGATATCAGATTCTGTAAGCAGTCTCAGAGAGACTGGAAACAGATTCTTCCCAGAACTTCTCCCTAATTGCTGGACGACAACTTGATTTTGGCAAGCCAGTTCAGGGAACCTGGATTTCTGACTTACAGAAATGTGAGATAATAAATTTGGTTGTTTTAAGGCACTACATTTGTATTGATTTGTTATAGCAGTAATAAAAAAAATGGCCCAGTCAATATTTATTTTCTGCTCTTTCATTTGCGGAGCATTAGAGAAGAGGCTAAGAAAAGTTGTTCTGTTGTGGAGAGGAGAGTTGTATTATTTTCTCTTCACACAGTTATGGATTTTCTTCGTTTTTCCTAATGACTGCAAGGAAGTCCTCTATAAAAATATTTTAGAGAATCTTCTTGAACAGATGCCTTTATATGAGTCTTTTAAATAGTATAAATTCATAGTGAAATATTTAAAGAATCAAATGGTATGCAAATTTGATCAAATCAAATTTCCCATGAAAAATTCTACCAATTTTCATTCCAACCAGCCAAGAATAACAGAGCATCTTTCTCCTTTACCTTGTCAGTTTTGTTAGATTATCAGTTGTACATGTGTTGCAGTTCTCTTCTCCCAGATATTTTCTTATTTAATTTTGTTTTAAATTTTCATATATATTACAAGATCCTTTGTTGAATTTGGATCTTGCTTATGATCACTATGATCTGTCTTGCTCAGAAAGGTATTATTACTATTATTTTTTTGTTCGTCTCTCCCTCTTTCTTTTTATTTATTTGTTTGTCCCTTGGTCAGTATTTCCAGGCACTTGCCTTTTTATTTTTCAATTTTCAATAAACATTTTTTGTTTTCTATTGAATTCATTTCTGTTTATAATTTGTTTTTTGTTTTTTTTAACAAATAAATTTTATTGATACATATTAATAAAGCATAAATCCATCCAAAGTGTACAAGCAATGATATTTGGTGCAATCACACATGTGTGCATTCATCACTGCAATCATTCTCAGAGCACTTTCATTAATCCAATAAAAATAATAATAATAAACAAAAAACAAACAACCTAAACTCATTGTCTCTCAATCTCTCAATGCTTCTGCTGCTGTAAATAGCTGCTATTCTTTTTCTTTCTCTCCAGTATATTTGTATTTATATTTTGTAAAAACAGTCTTATATATGCAATATTACCCATATTCTTGTTTTAAATGAGGTTTTACTACCTTATAGAGTCCCATGTTACAGTATAACTGGGTTTTGAAGTGTCTTTACTTTTAATAAATTTAATATGTTTCATTATGTCAAGATTTGTGGGTTGTATACATATATCATATCTTTTACATGATTTTACTTGACAGCCTTCTATTTCCCTTTACTTATAATGTCATTTTTATTTATAAATATAATATGCAGATACATTTTTATTAGCATGGAGGTTATGTGAACATCTTTCCAGGCTGTACATTTTCCATTGTTGGATTGTGCATAATTGCACATATTATATAAAATTGGATGGGTACACTAAACATTTGATCATTTCCTCACTGGTAAATAATTTGGTAACTTCTAACTTTTTGTTGTGCAACAATTCTACAATTAATATCATTGCAGCAGACTTGTGATTTTCTTGCTGTAGAGTTGATCCCAAGAGGTTGACTTGCTAGGTCAAGACGTATCCAAACATATGTGCCTATGTGTATATGACTTAAGAAATCTTTTCCAATTTGCCTTAAAAAGGTGGAATCAATATTTCCACCAAGACACTATGATATGTCCATGTGCATTCTCACCTTGTGTACTTTCATATTTGCAAGACTTATAGGCTAACAAATGGTAATTTATGTTTGCATTAATTTTCAATTATTTTATTAGCAGTAAAGTTGAGTATTTTTCATTGGTTTATTTGGGCTAAGAGTTTTATTAGTTTATCAGTTGTTTCTGTGCCAATTTGATATTCAGCTTATACTGCCTGGATTGGGCCTGTTGTCACAATATAGAAAAATAATATCTTGGTAAATAGTCTCTTTCCTAAGCCCACAAGTGTACCCTGCTGCTTTGGCCAGCCCCTCTCATGGGCCCCCAGTCTCTAATAACTGAACTGGCATAGCAGGATTTCCCAAATTGAAGAGCTTGTGCTACTGACAAAACCAGCACTTAGTGATGTCATTGTTAGTACTTTACTCTTGTTGAATATTTCTGTGATTATTTCTGAGTAGAAGCTCCTTGTATAAAAATAGAAATGCCATTTAAGTGATTATACATGATTAAAATTTTTCTCTACAATCCATCATTTGTGTTTTAACTATCTTACATTTTTATGATATCTTAACTTTTTAACTTAATTAGTTCTGTCAATTATTTTAATGGATTTTATCTTTCATTTCTTGATTAGGAACAATTTCCCAACAGGGAATTAAAAAGATTTTTTAAAAATTTCTCCTCTTTCTTGAAAAGTATTTTATTTGCATCAAAATATTTTTGTTTTCTTTTTTCAGTTTATCTCCTATATTGTGTTATTATTATACTTTTTAAGTTTTGGCTATAGCTTGTTTATCAATCTTAGGTTAGTGAATTGCAGTATGTTTTGTCTATTCCTGTACCTTAAAATGAATTTTAGTAGTCACTTGGGGAAACTATATCAGGAGCTCTTCTCTATTCATAATTTAAACCAAAAATCATACAGATGATATTTATGGTAATTCATTATGTGGGCTCATCTCACAAGATTCAAATATTCTGATAATAATATTCTTTTATCATCTTTTGAAAGATTAAAGGTATTGAAAAATAGATCATGCACATGCAAATAAAGTTGCATCTTCCACTAAGCAATGTGCTTTTACTTTGGTCAAAAATATCTGTACTTAGTTGTCAATGAGTAGCAATTAGGCTGATGGCAGACCCTTCTGCTAGAAGCAGGAAAATCAAATGAGACTTGCATACATCCTCTACTGGTGCGTAGAAAACAGGCAAATGGACATGAAAAGAACTAAGCTAGATTAAACTAACACCCACATAGTTCTTCTCATGTGCGATTGTCTAAAAATGCCTTATCTGTGCTGAAAAAAATAATAGGAGGACCATGATGATTTATTGTGCCCTTTGTCCATTTGCTTTCTGGTGCAAGATACACCAAGGTCAAATTGTATCTTATTTTCCCCAAAACTGGAATTCAGCCATTTCTCAAAAGTGTCTAGGTCCATTTTAGTGGGAAATTGAATTATATGCCATGATTTGGGAGCTATTTACTTCTGGTCTAAATATTGATACAGGGGAGACATTGCTTTTAGGCCATTTCAACAGACAGAACTAGAAGAATCTGCATCTCTATATTTATCTATTGACATATCTACCTGTATATATATATATATATATTCAAATCTTGAGTACATACTGATATTTTCAATTAAATTCAATTGAGACTCCAGCCATGTTGAATTAAGGCAACTCTCTCAGTTTGGGGACATCTGAACTAACATCCTCAAGGGTCTTATTTACAAATGGGTTCACATGCACAGGACTAGGGGGTTACGACCTGAACATGCTTTCTATGGGGGACATGGTCAAAGCCCTAATAAGTAGTGATTGTGGCATGCTAGGAAGAAATTCTGGTGATCTTTTCACCAAGGTGACGAGGACAGAAGGAAGTACTTTTCATTCTAGATTGAGACACTTTCTCTACACCTGAAACAAATAGTGAAATTCATAAAACATAAATTTTTGAGTTATTAAAATAGTGTGAAGACATTCAGTCACTCAACAGCAGCAGGTTGTATTTATCCACTGAGGTAATCTGACAGTTCCAACATAATTTGAAAGTGGTGGAGTCACTGATCTGAGCTGATCTTCTTCCACTATCCTGAGCTTATTTGTTTTAGCCTTAAGAGCACACAATATCAGTGAAGATCCAAACCTTCACTCAGGAAAGTTAATAATGTTTAGACTAGACTCTTAAAAATGGCTCCATGGTCAAATGTGTTTTGGAAATATTGGATTAAGTACATTTAAATTATTTCTATGTGCAGAACATTTTTGAGCCTATAATGTGGTGATGTTCAATTGCGAATGTGAGGGAGAAGATTAGAATAAGGCATGCAGCCTTATTCAGACTTTGATACTAGGAATCTTCTTTTTGGTGTTAGGGGTTGTGTGTTGGGGGGGAACTCTTGATCCTGGTGGGCCTCATATTTTTCCAGAAATCCTGTGCTATCACCATGAACTACTTTTTCCTTGGAAGTAGAGCGTTTCTTCCTACTTATTGATTCAGAAAATCTATGGGACTATTATTTAAGACTGCATAGAAATAGATCATATATAAGAAGAAAATCTAAGACAACACACAGTTTGATCTTAGAGTTGAAAGGAAGGAATGCATTCCTGGAGGGAATGGACCAGAATTAGTGGAATTAATGGGGATTGAATTGAGGCTAAAGAATGGGGAGACGTTGCATCAGAGAGGATGCCATCAGTAATTGATGGAAAGGAAAGGAAGAGGTTGATATAGAAATCAAAAGAAACATTACATTAAAGTAATAAAAATGAATAAATTTTAGTTGGATTTAAAATTTTTAAATTTTAATTGGATTTTAAGTTTTCACTGACCATTCTTAGCTGAGAAGTAATCTAAAACATAACCAAGGGCATGGGATTTAGAATCAGATCAACGCAGTTTCACTTTCCCATTCTCCACTTGCAAACTTTCAGAGTATCTCTTAGCTATGCCTCAGTACCTACTCTGCAAATGGGGATAATAATAGCACCCAGTTCATTGAACTATTGAATAAAGCACTGATGCAAGCACCTGCCTTGTCTAAAGTAAATGTCAGTAAATATTATGTTATTATTACTACTCTAATTGGTGATCATACTTTCATTGAGTCATTTCTTATCTAACCAAAATTTTAGTAATTTTTTAGCCAATATGGATTATCTAGTCAATAGAAAGTTCAGATGTCACACTGAAGCTTTCTTTCCCACAAGTATTTTTTGTCAAATGGTTTCCTTTACTTATGTATATACATATGATATGAAATACACATAGCAATTATCTGAATTTGGTTTATTGAGATTTTATATATTCACAGAAACATACACTGGCCATGTTTTCCCAACCTGTTTCAGACCATGTTCTTTGCTTGCATTTCTTGCATTTCTTTTAAAGGATGGAGAGAGATATTCTAATTGCCTGCACATTCCCTTTTTCCTGTGTCCTTTGCCTCTAGCACACCAAATCAGCACTGTAGACCCATTTGATGCCCTTCGTCTTTGCTGACATTTGTTTCACTTTTGTCTTATATTTGGTGGTGCACTGTGAGAAACGTCCCCTCTGAGGAATCTTCAAAGATCATGTTTCCTTTATTGAAGAGATCTTTGTTCTAGTTATAACTTGTGTTTAATCACTGCATGACCTTGACAAGATTTAGAATCACAGAGCCTTATCATTCACACGGACCTGAGGGGAACCCACTCCAACCCAATACAGAAAATTCCTTAAACATTGCCAAAAAATGACTATGCAGACCTTGTGTGTATTCCCACAGTAACAGGGTGCTCAGTAAGTCATGAGGCACAAATCCTGTTTTTGACTAGCCATAAGAACATCCTATACTTAGATAACATATGCCTCCTTGCAACTTCTTTTTTTCTTTTTATCTTTATTAGAGAATTTGTAGATTTACAGAACAATGAGGTGTAAAATGCAGGATTCCCATATACTACCCCAACAACAGCACCTTACATTTTAACCCAAGTAGTAAGTCAGGGATTGAATGGCTGAGAGGAACACTGTAGAATGGGAAAACCCCTTTCAGTTACTACAAAAAATGTAAATGAAATGGAGCTTTAGTCTTTCAATAGCCTCCTGTATTTAATTATGAGTTATTTCTGGTTTAGCATCACTGCTCTTGAAAGTGGTTAGAACTAGACATTCTAGATATGATTTGGTGTACAAAAAATTTGCTATACATGTCCAAAGATTTACAAACCACCCATCAAATACTGTTCTTTTAGGCTCCATTTGTTTTAATTATTAATCACTTAATTCATTTATTTTCCAGTCACCTAATAGAGTTCTCTCACATTAAGTCAGTGACTAACTAATGTTACTAGAGCAGGTCTACAGTTTCTTCATTTACCAAAGTGGAAAAATAAATCTGGACCCGACTTTACATAACAGAGGACATTACTCAAATCATAAAGTGTTATTGCGTCCTTTTATTATACAAGATATTGTTTTAAATCATATTACACATGCATGTCTGTGTGGATAAAAAATGATGGCTTACTATTTTTCCATGAAAGCAAAATGCTGGAAATTACACTCAATGTTAGTAGTAGCTAACCTTCAGTATTTTTACTCCTTTGTAAGTATTGACTCATGTAATCTTTAGAAAAGTTCTTTCCAGAAGGGACTAATTGTATCCCCATTTTACGGATGAGGAAAACAGGTATATGGAGAGAAAAGTAGCATGAGTGAAGTTTGAAACCAGAATGTTGGGTTCTAAAATTTCTGTGTCCTTAGCCTTAAGGCTGGAGCTCTTTTTTGAGTACTACAGTAAGTACCCATAATATATATGTGATAAGTACATGGCACATGCTCCTTGGCATTGTGAAGAGGGCAAGTGGAAGCTTATGGATAAGAACAATTGAGTGACAGGGGGATATTAGTTGATACACATAGAAAACAAGAGAGATCTTTCTAGAAAGCGTTGTATCTTGACTGTCTTGAAGGATGGCCCAGCTACTCTGACTGCTTGTGTTCTTAGTAAATGACAGCTTTCCAAATATGTGTCCCTTTTCTTGCAAGTTCCTTGGAACTTAAAATCTCTGAAGGACATTTGAAAGATTTTTTCCTCTGTATTTCCCACTTTTATTTTTTTATTATGGTAACGCATATATAATACAAAATTCCCATTTTAGCAATTTTAAGTGTGCATTTCAGTAGTAATAATTATAGCCACAATGCTGTGCTACCATCACAACCCATCCATTACCATAACGTTTCGTGACCCCAAACAGAAACTCTACCTGTGAAGCAATGACTTCCCATCGCCCTGCCCCCAGCCCCTGGTAACCTCTCATCTGTTTGCTGTCTTTCTGAATTTGCTTATTCTAGATACTTCAAATAAGTGAAATCATACAATAGTTATCCTTTGGTTTCTGGCTTAGGTATTAAAATATTGAATGTAATATGGAAACCTTTAGCACATATTTGGAAAAAGTTTATTGAAAACTTTCCAGCTTTAAATAGAAGGTTCACAGTCAAAAGTATATAGTAAAGATCTCATTTTAAGACACTCTTTGATTTTAAAGTATACTTCAAAGTTAACTCTTCTCCAAAGTTTGTAATCACCAGCCATTTTCAAACCAAATCAGATACTGCTTGTGACGGCACTTCTTTAAGGGTGGGAGATGCTATTTGCAGACTTTGGGTTGTGACTACTATAAGTAATTGCACAATGTCATTGCTTCGTACTGGTCTAATAACTATACCTTGCACCCGGCATGGAAGAGATGGCTTGAATGGTAATGCTTTGGAATATTTTTTTGATAATATTCCCTGTGCACTCTTAACAGACAGCAAGCCTGAAAGCCAAAAAGAGAAACACAGAGCAACCTGATATTTATATGCAAATTATACATTCTAGAATTTGTTTTGCTGCCTCTCTACAATGCAGCACTTTAGATATTTTTCTTATGTTAATGCTCATGGTTTTATGAGGCACTCAGAAGAGGGTACCTCTTTAGACACTGTCAAATTTGAACTTAGTTCACACCAGTCTTTCTAAACGTACCATTGGTAAATAGAAGTCTCTTTTTCCACGGGGTTCAATGATCACTTCAGAAGCATCAGTTTTACTGCTGATTGGCAGGTAGATTCCAGTTTTTACAGGAAGCCTGCAGCAAAGCCTTCTGTAGGTCAGAGAATAATATGAAAATTGAGCCAGACCCAAATGATTTTATGGGTGTAAAAACTACAGGTCCAAGAGGACAGCCAAAAAATCATCTTCAAAGTTAAGTTTGAACCTAATATATTCATTTTACAAATTAAGATCTTAAAATAAGAATTTTGCTAAATATATGTTACTAATGAATTATACTTAATAATTGTTAGTGAAAATAGAGAGAAGGTTTATTAAATATTTCTTAAGCCATGTGGAAGATTTAGCCAGTGTATCTGGTGATTAGTTAAATCATGAGTAAAATTTAAAAGGTTGAAATTTTCCCAACTAATAATGCAGTGAAATGTGATTTAATCATTTTGATATAATGAGTATACTTTTTTCACCTTGTGACTTGTACATCATAAAGATGGATTTGTTCGAATTCTTCTCTATTAAAGAGGGTTTCAGAAGATGCAAATGTGAATGGTACAAAATAGCTTCCACATGCTAGCTCCATATCAACACTTGAAATCAATGGCATTATCATAAAAAATGGAGTAATGGAGAACCAGGAAAAGACCAAATAAATCACCAAAGTGTCATATACACTCCTTCTCACCCCATAGCAATCCTATCTCCTCCTGATGATCCAGATAAATGACACCTGACCCAACGGTCAGCCCTTCTCTTGCCCACTGGTTCCTTAACATAAAATCCACAAGGACCCAGGATGCACCAGCTGCTGACAGTTTGAGGACTAGCTCTGCACTCTCTAGTGTTTCCCTGGTAACAAGGAGCTCTAATCCTGCAGAACACAGAGCTGTGGAGAAGGGAAGCACAAATTACCCAAGGGATCACTGGAATTGATGGCATGTAGGGAGTTTCCTACTTTGAGCTCTTGCTTCTTGGATCCATGCATTCTACTCTTTGGGGAAACAGTCCCACAAAATGGCTGTGGAGATCGAATTATGTATCCAAGGAAAGACAAGTTCTTAGTCTTAATCGACATGCCTGTAGGTGTGAAACCATTTGTAAATGGTAATTTTGACTATTTTAAGGGTATGGACTCACTTGTGAACAGGATCTTGGAAGGTCCTATTTATATACGGCTCAAATGAACCAAGAAGAGGACTTAGGAAAAGAGGAGCGAGAAGTCAGTGTAGAGTGAAGTGGTACACAGAGTGTCATGGGAGCACAGGCTCAGGCAAAACAGAAACTTTCAGCAAATGACTGCTTTATTACTTACACAGCACAAAGGGTCCAAAAGGTCAGTGGAGGAGACTCTCTCACAGCCAGTATCCTGGGAGGCCACCGTTTGGGTGAGCGTCAGTGGATGGCAGGTCTGCATGCCCCAGTTCACATCTGAGGAGAGAGACTCCTGTTCTGTCTGAGGATGGAGTATTTATCCACCCCAAGGGGAGGGAGCCCTGCCACTGCCACTGCCCACCTTGGTAAGCAGCAGGGGCTGCTGGTTCCTGGTTTCTGGGTTTATGGTTGGTTTGGGGCTTTCCAGTAAACCTGACATCTCTCCACTGGGGACTTCCGCAGCATTCAGCAGAAACTGGGATGAGCAGGCACAATGAGACAGACTGCCATGTGATGGGAAGCAGAGATGCAAACCACAGAACTCCAGGGATTGTGGCAAGTGAACAACATAAATAAATCCACAGACTTCCAGGAGAGAGCCTCTGTAACCATGAGCAAATAAATGCTT
Organism: Cabassous unicinctus; assembly: GCA_029593785.1. Lineage (NCBI taxonomy): Eukaryota > Metazoa > Chordata > Mammalia > Cingulata > Chlamyphoridae > Cabassous > Cabassous unicinctus. The sequence goes on along the minus strand of JAQZBX010053820.1, from coordinate 1,838 downwards.
GCTGATTAAGCCAGCCCCACTGAGTAATATTTGTCATAGAACCCTGGGAAACTATGCCAATAGTCATTGATTTAAAGGGCATACTGCATCCTGGAAAGATGGTGCCCTGTTCTTATAAAGAGTTTCCTCCAAGCTGGAGCACTAGCTGTGCCTTTGACCAGACCATTCCATCATTTTATCAGAGTAACAGCTGCTGTTATGCTTTGGGGATGAGAATCTGAATCGCACGAGATGAACCACCAAGAAAATAGAGGTGCTGGCTGAAAGTGAAGGAAATCTAGAATGGATAGTAGAGGAGGGAGACAGTGAATACCAATTGTGACCTTGGCACCAGATGCAGAGGCAGAGGCAGAGGTTGTAGCTCTTCCCATGAACCTTCCTCTGTTACATCTTGCAGAATGAAAGACCCTCTAGAATCTGGGGGAAGCTGCTCCAAGAACTTATACAAAGCAATGGATAGGGCAGTGCAAGCTGTGGGTTGTGACAGCTGTTCTGATCTGCCACCCAGGTTCCCCAAGGAGTTTCCCTGAGATTCACACATCTTCTGGGAATGCTATTGAAAGGCAGTCCTCAGCTGTAAGCCCTCTTTGGAAATTTATGAGGTCAACTGCTTCACTCAAGGTCATTTCTCCTTCCAAGGGCAGCCAGAATTCAATGCCTGATCAACACAACAGTATAAATCCTCAGCCTTCTTGCCTCAACTCTATAAACTCTTAATTGCCAGGCTTAGCTCCAGAGCTCCCTAAGAATTGGCTGAAGATTTCATTGGGATGGAGTAACAGCTCAACCTCTCCCTCTGTTCAATCCTGCTTCCTTCTCTTACCTTCTACAGATTCAGACACAAAGAGCACTCCCAAATACTTACCCTGCCAGCAAATCTCTGTATCAGAGTCTGCTTCCCAGCAAAGCCAACATGACAGGTTCATTTCTTATTCCCTTCATATGAAGATGCTTCCTTTAGCTATCTCCAATCTCCTGCTAGAAACATCAGGAAATGGTTTCATTTCAGTTATTGTAATTTTTAGTTCTGAAATTACAGTTTGGTTCTATTTTGGAAAAATAAAAATGTTTCCATTTATATCGTGAGGCTTCCTAGGTATTCACTTATTAAAACAATATATTCCTATATTTTTTGAAAAAAAAAAAAAGATATAATAGCTGTCTTGTGTTCGTCTATGAAGTCCAACTTCTGAGCCACTAGGATTTAATTTATATTAAATGTTTTTTCTCCCTTAATTACAAATTAGAATTTCCTTTTCTTTGTATTACATGTTACAAATTAAATTGGACATTTTGGATAACACAGTCAAAATAAAGAATCTGGGTTCTGCTATCTTTATAAAAAAAAAGTTGATTCATGTTTTAGCAGTCAATTCAATTACTGTCTGATGTACTAGAACTTCCGTAAAGTTGATTATATGTGTTTTCCAAGCCCTTCTAACTATAAGAGACTCAAACTCCAAATTTCCTGAGATCTAATTGGAACTGGAATCTCCCGTTTGTTGGGTTGGGTTTAGAGTAGATTTTTCTCTAGGGTATGACCCATACTGCTTTCCTGTTCTCTCAGCAGATCGCGATGGGTGTTCTTAAGATGTTAAATGAGATCTGCCATGATCTTAGCATCGCTCTAAATCGACTTTCTTGGTTTCCCTCTCAACCTGTAGCCTTTGCTCCCTGGCAAGCCTGGAGTGGCTCCCACTACCTGGGTGCAGCCTAACTCTTGGGCATGGCTTTGTAGGGGAACTGCTCATGTGCTCTCTTCTCTGATGCTCTGCAGACCACAGCTGCGTCAGCTGCCCTGGAGTCTGAGCTCTGATTCCGCACGTTAGCAGGATATC
>JAQZBX010053819.1:0-18782 GCA_029593785.1 Cabassous unicinctus | reverse complement strand
CCACTCTGTTTCTAACTGAGAGGGGACTTAGGTCCTATGGGGTAGATGGATGGAACTATCTTGCTTGCAGGTAGTTGCTTGTGATTCTAGACTCTCTCTGCTCCTTGGGATGGGTGTTGTCCCTCATCCTGGGTGAGTCCAATGAACTGGAGAGTAGGTGTTGCAACTCTGCTGAAATCCAAGGCTCAATTGGTACATGAATGGACCAAAGATTTAGTCTCTGGGACATATATTTAACAAGTATAGTGCTAATTATAGGTTCAGATAAGAGGGGCAGAAGAGCCATGTGCAGGAAAACTATAAATTAGTCTAACTGTTACACTGGGGAACATAAATTCCAGAGTAAGGCCCACTGATAGGGTGCCAAATTCCTGAGCTTGTCTGCCCTGGTTATAGTATCTGGATGTCTCTAGAGCCCTGCTGTTTGAGGCACGGTTTACTGTGCCTGCTGTTTGAGACACTGTTTACTGTGGCAGTCAATGAGATCCTGCTGAGATGTGCATAAGCATACTCAGAGGTTACTCTGGAATGACCTCCTGACTCATTCTGAAATCTCTTAGCCATAAAATCTCATCTGTATTTACCATTTCCCCCTTATGGTCAAGGTCTTTTTCTGGGTGCATTGCTAGTTGGCTCTTGGTAATAATCCACTGGTGCCAGGGAGGTTCATCCCCGGGAGTTATGTCCCACGCGGGGGTGGGGTGGGGGGAGGGAAGGTAGTGTGCTTTTATATGCTGATTTGGCTTTGAGAGAGGCCACATTTGAGCCGCAAGGAGGATTTCAGGAGGTAACGTTTAGGCAATATATAATACTAGGCTAAGTTTCAATTTCATAAGAAAAGGTTCATAAGTACAATCATCAATATAAAGGGCCTGGCATAACTGTCTGTCTGCCTTCACTAGGCACTGCCCTTATACTTGGGGGATTCTTGCTGTTCTATTGAGAATGAAGGAGGACAACCCAGGATGGGAATTCAATATTCTTTTGATTATTATGTGGGTCTCCACCCACCGAGACAATGCTCCATGAACACTTGAACATATTCATAGGCCTTAGAGGCATGCCCCAGGTGCACCCATCCCCATACATCCCATCACTGGCACCCCGTACCAGTGATCCTCCCCTGCCACAACTGTGACCTTTCAGTGATCCAAAACTTCTCTAATAATGAAGCAAACAAAATAACCAAATAAAGTTAATTAGAAAATGTTTTAAAAATAAAAAAATACCAAAAAACTATTTTAAAATTCTTTCAAAATTGAAATATAAAAATTTTTAGACATGTCTTTCATCACTGTAAAATCTGTGCCCAAACTATTTTAAATAAGCATGAAGTTGTCAAAATGACTTTCCATGGTAGTTTCCGACAGTATTTTGTTTATGTAGGTATACTCATTTTGAAACCACATCTTTTTCATTAACTTTTAAGTACCTGTTTTTTTTTTTCCATATGCTTATTTAATACTTTGAAACAAAGCTGGATTTAGCAAAATTGAGCTCATTCAGGTATGCCCATTGCCCTGAAAGATCCCTTCCTTATCTATTCCTAAAGAAAGAAGAAATGACCATCAGGCCATGGAGACTAATTAAAACAAGAAGATACCTGAAGGCCAGCCTCTCAGCTCAGCTTTGTTGGCACAGCTCACTTCTCTTGAGATGATGGCCTGCTCTTCGGTGGGGCCCTTCAAATCTTTTCTCTTTGTATTTGCTCATGGCCCAGACTGCAGATTCAGAGCAGAGGCCTTCCTCTTGCCTTGAAAAACCTTCCCAAGGAAGTGCAAAGCTGTAATCCCTCAAGGCCTTTAAAGTGATGGTGAACTTGGCTTTTTCTAACAAAGACCCCTTATGGCAGTCATTCTCAAACATTTCTACACATTGGAATTACTTGGGAACTTTAGGAAAATACTGACTCCTGTTTTATACCCACAGTGGTTATGATTTAATCAGTCTGGAGTGTGGCCTAACATTTGGAGGTTTTTGAAATCCCAAAGTGATTCTAATGCCATAGGGCTAACATTCATAGGACCTGCTCTCCTTGCTGGATATCCACCCTTTAAAAATATTGGTACAAAGTAGGAATGGTAAGCAACTTCATACTCTTTTTTAAAAAATTAACAGTGATCAATTATTTCTGTATTATTTCTCTTAATCCTGGAGTTCACTGTTGAGAAGGCCGTTTAAGGAAAGAATTGTATTCAGTTACAGCCATCTGCTATGGGAGCAGCGGTGGGAGTGGCAGCAGAGGGCCACATATTTGCGAACCCTGATTAGAGAGTCAATACGGCAGGGGGGAATACAGCAGTGTAAAAATTAAAAATCACTGACAATATTAGTGTAGATAAGAATTCGGTTTCTTCTGTTTGCATATGCTTTTTTATTTTTCCTAGAATGTGCTTTTCTTGTTAATATCTACTTCAAGATCCAGCTCGAATGTCACCTCCTCTGTGAAGCCTTCCTGGACTACTTAGCCCTACACTAAATGGACTGCCACCCCCCCCACCAATGCTCTCATAACCCCTACACTGCACACATTTATTAACATGACTCTCTTTCCTACTACTACGTGTCCTTAAAGACTGGACACGTATTATTTCACTCTGAATCCATGGTGCCTCGCACAGTTCCTGGCAAGCAGAAATGCTTAATGGTTTTTTATACCATTATATAACTTTATACAACAGTGCAGTACATTCCATATGGTCCTAAAAATTATTCTTTTAAACTAGAAGAAATGGCAGTTAATTACACCTGCAGAGCAGAAATAATAAGAAAATACAGGACATTTTCAGATGTAAAGGTTGAAAAATGCCCTTGAAAAACATCTACACAAAAATTAACAACACATCCTGGCTAGGCACCTTCATACATTAGTACATTACTAGTACCTATGACTTTTTTTTTTTTGGAAAGCAATGTGGCAAAGATAGATACATCTGTCTCCAGTGGGGAGGACTTTATTCACCTGGTCTCGCACCAAAGAACAAGAAATTATGATGGCCAGCCAGGGTTACTCAGGGAACAGGGAACTTTGATTGGTCATTACAGCAGAATTACTTGGTTAAAGTGGGGGGAGGAGGGGTTTCCCACAGGATGGGGAGAGACTGGCATGTTATTACTAGATGAAGACGTTAGGTAGACAAAATAGATGACAGCAGTCATACAATTAATATTGTCAAAAGAGAGACAACTAAAGTAGACTCCTAGATCCATCCTTTACAAGCTTTGTGAAATAGGTCGTTTCTTAATCTGAGAATTAGTTTTCTTATGTTTCAAAACAGTACGCATCCTCAGGTGGTAATTAGAAACAGAAATAGCCAAGTCTACAACCACAGTGGAAAATTTTAACATAACTATTCAGAAGTTGATGTAAGAAAAAAAAAAATCAGGATAAATGCAGTTTGAATAATAAGACAAAATAAGAAGGAATGCTGCACCCAATAAATTTAGAATATACATTCTGTTTAACATGTGGGACTTTTAGAAGAATCCATAATAGAACATGAACTCCATAAAGGCATTGATTTTTGGTCTATTTTGTTCACTGATGTAATCTAAGCACCAAGAACAGTACCTGGTGTATACTGGTGCCCAATATTTATTGAATGAAAAAATTGATCATATATGGGGTCAAATAGCAATTTTTTAAAAAATTAAGGATAAAAGGACTTGAGATAGAATTCAATAAAAATGAAGGAACATTTAAATAATCCGTGAGTCAGAGGAATTAATTGAAAATGAGAGAAAAGAAATAGAACAATGCTATATTATAAATAGCTTGTGGAGTGTAAAGCAGCTCTAGAGATATACTTTTTTCTTTTTATCCTAAATGCATACATTAGCTTAAAAATTAATGAGCTCCAAATATCTGCCTCAGGAACATAGACGAAGAACAGCAGAATAAATTCCCCCAAAGTTGAAGGAAATAATGAGCAGAAATTGATGAAATATGAAAGAAATATATAATAGAAGAGATTAAAAAAGCCAAAAATTGGTTATTTTAAACATAATCAAGAGTAGAGAGAAAAGGATAAAAATTAGGAATGACAAATTACTGAAGCTGCAGGAAGTAAACAGATAAGAGGATATTATGAACAACTCTGTCAAAAATTTGAGCACTTAGATGAAATGGCTAAATTCCTAGAAAAATACTACTTGACAGAACTGATCCAAGAAGAGACAGAAATTACACACTTACCCTACTGTAAAGACACTGAATTAATTTTTTTTAAAAATCTCAAAAAAACCCAACATCTCCACACTGTTTTAAAGGTTTGTTCTACTAAACATTCAAGATACATACTATTCCTATCTTATTCTAATCAAGAGAATAGAAAATAAGAGAACTCAATTTTTCAGGCTAGAGCAGGGTAGGGTTAGAACAGTAAAGGAAAGTTGCAGGTCTACTGCATTCATGAACAAAGATGCAAACAAGAACCTAGGAATAAACAGAACCTAAGATATAAAAATATCAATTCTCCCCAAATTGATCTGTAGTTTCAATCAAAATCTCAAAAGGACTTTTTGTGGACTTGACAAGCTGAATCTAAAATTTTTATAAAGAGTAATCTAGACAAGTCTGAAGAAGAGCATGGAATAGAGGCATTTGTCCTATACCACATAGCAAGATTTATTATAATGACTATAGAGGTATGCACACGGGCATACAGATTGACTAAGAGAACAAAATACACAGCTCAGAAACAAACACATGCATATATTTAATAAACGAGGCTGTGAAAACTGGTTGTCTATAGAGAATATAATGTAATTTAGTCCCTACCTCATCATAAACAAAAATTAAATTTCAGGGAAGCATATGTAGCTCAAGTGGTTGAGCGCCTGCTTCCCATGTATGAAGTCCTGGGTTCAATCCCTGGTACCTCCTAAAAACAAACAAATGAAAAAGCCAACTCTCATTGGGGAGCAGATGTAGCTCAGTAGTTGAGTACCTGCTTCTAATCTATGAGGTACTGGGTTCAATCACGGTACCTCCTAAAAAAAAATTAAATTTCAGATGTTTTTAGACCTAAACATGAGAGACAATACTATAAAACGTAAAAGACAATCTAGGAGAACATCTTCAAGTCCTCATGGTAGGGAAGGATTTCCTAAAACCTAAAAAGCACTATCTGTATAGGAAAAAAGATTGATGATGAAGTCACCATCTTCTGGTTAATAACTTCAGTTCATTAGAATACAACATAAACAGAATGAAGCAAGCTGTAAACATGCTGAAGATATTTGCAACATCTACAACTGTCAAATGATTAGTACCCAGAATAAAGAACCCCTACCATTCAGTAAGAAAAATGCCAAGAAACCATTAGAAAAATTGGCCAATGGCATGACGAAAAGAAAAAGGAAAGCAAATGGCCCGTGAACAGTTTTTTTTAAAAGTCCAACCTTATCACCAGGAAAATGCAAAATAAAACTCTAATAGTACCATTTACAACCCACAAGATTGGTAAACATTTTAAAGTACTGAGGAAGGAGGAGAACAGCAGGAACTCTCCTGCACTATCATGAGGGTAATGACTATGGAAAGAAATGATGTTACCTAAAAAATCTGAGAATCGACATACCATGACGCAGCATCTCTACTCCATACACACATGCACCTGAAGACACACGTAAGATGTTCATTGCCACATTGTTCATAACAGCAGAATGGAAAATTGCTTGCACTTGTGTTTTGTGAAAATGGAATGGTAAATGACTTTACTAACCACTTTGATTGGCTTGAGCTCCCATTTTATTCAGGGAGCCATGAACAAGGAAAGGAGGTCAACTGAACTAAGCTGACATACCAATGATCCTTTGCAGTAGCAATAAAGGCCCACGCCCCTGTGAGAAAAGAAAACTGTAGCAATTAAGTTAAGGCTGGTGACAGAGAGTCTGCTGACAGTCACCAAATGTCCCACCAAATGTCCCTTATGTTACACAAATATCCTACTCCTGCAGTTTGCTGTTTAACCGACTGTTGCCCAAGAGCAATCCACCCTGCTTAACCCATACACCCCCTCACCCTCCCTTCCTCAACAGCCATATAAGGTGCTTCTACAGCTTAACTCTTTGAGCAGCAGAAAACACCCACTTGGTGCTGCTCTGCATGCATGTGCTCTTGCTCAATAAAGCCCTCTTATTTTACAGAAGGTCCCTCATATTTCTCTTATCGACAGTCTGGAGTAAATAAATAGTAGAATGGATGAAAACATTGACGTGTAGGCATCTCAATGGAATCCTACTGGAGACGTGATACTGAAAAACACCTATAGGCAACCATATGGATGATGCACAGGAAAATATTGCTAACTGGCAGAAAAATACATAAGGGATTTTATTTCTAGAAAGTTCAAAAACATGTACAGTTAATATATTTTTAAAGGATAAAAACATGGTAAAATATGAAGAAAAACAAGTGAATGATAAACACCAGGTAAGATAAGTGGTTGTCTCTCAGAAAATGAGGGATTAGGTAGTGGGTACGTGGATGTTATTTTATCTTAATTATTTATACCTTGCCCATATTTTATAAATATTCTTCAGCATCTATTCAATATTGAAAATAAAAACAAACCACTCTTGGATCCTAATGTATATGGGAATGACAATCCACAACCAGGTATAGCAGGAATTTGAGAGGGGATTCTCTCAAATATGTAAATAACATTTCCCTTGGTGGTTGGCATGATGGACCCTCAGTTCACCATGAAGGGAATGGCTGAATGAAGGGAAGCAGGTATCCTATTTATAAGGCCAGCAGTGACCACTTACAATAATAAAACTACAGGCTATTAGGGGAAAAAAAAGCATTTGTAGAGAAGATTAAGATGAAAATCTTTCCACAGATAAAGAGACCAAGACTCTAGGTTTTATTTCAGTTCTGCTGGTACTTCGTAGCACAGAAGAACTGAAATGAGAAAGTTGGTGCCTGGCTCCTAGCCCAAGGCACTCCATCCACCATTCTATGGTGGGAAGAACTTTGGAATCCATTGAATCTGGGTTCTGACACCTAGCTCTGATATTTAGCTGTATGAACCAGCAGAAGTCATATTATTAAAATTTTAATTTCCTCCTGGGCAAAATGAAGACAAATAATGACAGTCTCATATGGCTGTTAGGAGGATTACATGAGGCATTGTAAATAAAAGTTTATTTATTTTTATTTTTATTTTTTAGGAGGTATCAGGGATTGAACCCAGGACCTCATACATGGGAAGCAGATGCTCAACGACTGAGCTACATCCACTCCCCAATGACAGTTGGTTATTTTGTTTTGTTTTAGGAGGTCCCAGGGATCGAACCCGGGACTTCACAGGCACTCAACCACTTGAGCTACATCCACTCCCTGTAAAAGTTTTATAGTCCTCAGGCCAACACACACTCAGGCAGGCAAAGAGCACATAGATCACACAGTGAAAGATAAAAGAGTCCTGGTCAACTCTGGGAGTACCTACATACCCAAGGGCACATGAGTTTTTACTCAAGTGTCCTTTTCTTTTGTTTTTGATCCTCATACTGAATTTACTTCTGGTTCCAGATAACGAGGCATTCATTTTGTGTTTGTGCAAATAATTATCACCGGTCCCCGTGTACTCCAGACACACAGAGCTTTTGTTATCACCACAAGCTCCCTATGGGAACCAAAAGAATCAAATTGAACAAAGATTTCTACCCGGAATCAGTTTCCTGGAGCTTGGAGGTATTATCACTCACAGTCTGCGGACAAAGCCTTTTTTATTTTTGGAACAATGACTGACTCCTTTATTGATTTTTCCCTCCATCCAGCCTCCCCTGTTGCCAGTTATTTTTGCCTTGACTTTGGGATTGTACCCTGAGTGGGAAAGATACTCCCTGCCCTTGGAGGCTCTATGTGCCTCTCTCTCTGCTCCCAGTCAGGACCTTTTGCCTTGGCCCAAAGAAGAGGCGTGGGAGGCTGTGGCTCTGTGGTGCCCAAACAGGGCCACAGGAAGGTGGCTGAGGAGCAACAAGCAGATTGCTGCCCAAAACTATGTCTCTCAAGGCCCATCAAGAGTTTATAAAACCATTATCGGAATGACAATCCTTTGAGTTAACACTTATTTCCAGTATTTTTTGAAAAAGGAAAAAGATTTCCCTGAAGGTATAACACACCAAGCCCCTCTCAATCATTAACAGTAAAAAGACAGTTTGGATCAATGGAAAGGCCAGTGTGATGGTTAGGCTATGTGTCAACTTGGCAAAGTAATTGTGCCCAGTTGTTTGGTCAAGCAAGCACTGGGCTAACTGTAATACAAGGACATTTATGGACTTTAGTTACCAGTGAGTTCACTGCATAGAGAGCTGATTATATCTACATCAATTTAGGGAGACTGCCGTCAGCAATGAGTGACTCTTTATCCAATCAGTTGAATGCATTATAAGGGGAAGTGATTTCAGCATTCAGAGAGAATTTCCCAGCTTGTCTTTGGGCAGCCAGCATCTCCCAGAAACTCATCAAAGACCTTCACTGGACTTTTACTGGAGCCCCTGGTTTGCAGCCTGCCTGTGGAACCTGGACTTGTGCATCCCCACCGTCACATGACAGACTTATAAAATCTCATACTATTGACAGGTATCTCCTGTTGATTCTGTTTCCCTAGAGAACCCTGACTCATACAGCCAGTCTTTGGAGCCAGGCATACCTGGCTTCTAAATCTAGTTTGGCTACTCACTGCCTGAGTCCCTTAACTTACATGAGCCTCAGTTTCCTCATCAAAAAACATGGAATCAATACTCTTTACCTTGCAGGGTTGTTGTGAGAGTGTTGGGGCACCCAAAACAATGCCTAGCATTTACATCAAAGGCATTCCCTAAACAGAGACCATTATTGTTAACATCTGCATGGACAATCCCTTTTTAAAAGACGCTGAAGGAGGCATAGCATTTTTTTTTTTTTTTTTTTAATTAGAAAAGTTGTAGGTTTACAGAAAAATCATGTATAAAGTACAGAGATCCTATATACCACCTGTGGTGCTTTGGAGCTATGTACCCCAGGAAAACATGTTTTCAAACCTCATCCATTCCTGCAAGTGTGAAACCATTGTAATGAGGACCTTCTGATGAGGTTACTTCAGTTAAGGTGTGGCCCAGTATGGGTCTTAATCCTATCATTGGATCCTTTATAAACAGAATGAAACTCAGACAGAGAGAAAAAGGTACAAGAAGCAAGATGCTGAAAGGCAATGGAAGCTGAAAGAGAAGGGAGAGGCCAGAAGAGAGGCAAGGCCATGCCCAGGACCAAGGATCACCAGCAATCAGCCCTAGAACACCACAGTCTTTGGGGGAAAAGCATTACCCTTATGATGCCTTGATTTGGCGTTTTTTCTGGCCTCAAAACCATGAGCCATTAAATTCCCATTGTTTAAGCCCTCCCTGTGCATGGTATTTGCTTGAGCAGCCAAGGAAACTGAAACACTACCCTATTACTAACACCTTGCATTAGTGTGGTGCATTTGTTATAATTCATGAAAGAACATTTTTATAATTCTACTATTAACTGTAATCCATTGTTTACAATAGGTCTCACTATTTATGTTGTTCAGCCCTATGTGTTTATTTAAAATTTTTATTCTAGCAACATATATGCAACCTAAAATTTCCCCTTTTAACCACATTTAAACATATAATTCAGTGCTTTTAATTACATTCACAATTTCATGCTACCATGACCATCAGACATCCATCTTGAGGTCAATCTAAAGATGTTGTCAATGTTGTGAAATAATAAAAACAGGCATTGTGGAGCCCAGGAGGATGAGCGAGTCAAAGGGGCAGGAAAAGCCTCTGTTCCAGCCAAGACCTGATATGCAGCTCCCCACACAACAGGAACAACTTTGGAGCAAGGCCAAGCCTGCTGAACTGTGGGTCCCCAGAGAGCAAATGGCCTGTATGAGACTAGGGTCAGTCCTGAGGGCCTCTCAAGGCTGGCAAGAGGAATGATGAGGATGGAAAGGGTTGTGGTCTAAGACTGGCATGTTGGTGAGACCACTCTGGGGATAAAGGACAACTGGAGAAGTCAGGTGGATTTTTAATTATCATCTTAAGATAATAGACTAAGGACTATGAGGGCAAATTTGTAGGATTCTGGAAGCTTAGTCATTTCCCTATAACGTATTTTTGTACCTTCCAAAGGGGTTAAATGACTTGCTCAAGGTCACTCACCTTGTTAAGTGGCAGAAGCATGCCTCAAATGCAAGTCTGCTTTAGAACCTCTGGAAGGGTCTTTCATCTCTTGGGGGAAGGGGTCATCTGAAGAGATGCAATATAGACTGCCTGGCTGGGGAAGAAAGAGATCATCCTTGCCAACCTGGACAGCAGGGCTCAGGCACATAAGCTGGGAGAAGAGCTTGGGAAAATGTGTAGGTGCCTACACATCCACGATGGTCAATGGGTGCAGTCCTGACTCAAAATCCCCAAACTGGGAGCCAGACAGAATGGGAAACCAGCCAGAGAAGAAATGCTGTTTACTTCATGACCAGAGTTCCAGGCCATCTTGTGCAGGCAAAGAGGCTCCAGAGCAGCACTGCACAGAACTTACTGAGATGATGGAAGTGTTCTCTGTCTGTGCTGATTAATATGGTGGCCACTCACTACATATGGTTATGAAGCACTTGAGATGTGTCCAAGGTGAGTGAGGAACTAAGCTGTTAATTTTAATAAATTTAAATAGCCACATGTGGTTAGGGTGGGGCCACTTAAGAAGGAATTCTGTGCTTCTCTCTTCTCTGTAAAAACAAAGAACTGAACCTGGCACATAAGAGGTTCGCACTAAATGCTGAATTGAGGTGGAATAGAGTCACATCAGAGTGTATCACCTTCTAGCTTTATGCTGTAAGGCACATTCATTCACTGCTTTGTGCTATCTGTGGAATATATGACAGAACCTGTAGTATTTAATTTCATTTTTTTCTTGTGATTTAACATACATATATTGAGTACCTGCTGCATGCCAGGCACTGTGCTAGTGCTATAAAATAACTAAGCCACACTCCCTAAAGGCAAGGAGATCCAGAGTGAAGTCGGGAAACACGTTATGTTTTAACAAAACCAGAATGGTTAAGGACACATGTTCTGGAGTGGTGGAATATGAGGCAGTCTTCCCCATTCACTGGCAAAGGCTAGTGGATCTTAGGCAATGCACTAACCTTTTAAAATTTCTTTTTCCATGTCTGTAAAATAGGAATAATGATACTTATTTCATAGCCTAAGTGTGAGGTTTAAATGAGTTCTTATTGTTGTAACTAAATTACTGCCAGTTCTTTGCACTTAATATTCCATTTAATATAAAAATAAAAATGGTCCAGGGAGTCTGTCACATATTCCACTCTTTGATCTTGCTGTCCTTTGATCACACTAGCATCTAGCATGCAGTACCATTTCCTTTCATCCTCCCCGTCACTGCCAATACAAGGATGCAGCATATCACTGACACCCACTGAGGCTTGGGGTGAAAAGAAGGGGCTGTGTCATGGTTTTTCCATTTCTGCCTCCACTTCTACTACGGGACACTTCTCACTGGTCACGCTTCCTTACTCAGGCTCCTGGGTACTGTCTCTCATTCTCCCACACTCTCATTCTTCCTTAGGTTCACAAGCCTCCACTTCCAGCCACTAGGGAGCCATCTCCTGTCAAATCCTAAATTCCCCTTACTTCACTTTGCAAAGCCATTTATCTTCTCTTTGTCAGAGCTTCCCCTATCAAGGCTGTCTATTCTAAAGGGGTTTCACATTCATAATCAAACATCCATTAGGTTGTTTTTCTTTAAGGCATATTCCCTCATCTTCAAGCTTAGATTTCAGGTGGCTTTAAAAAATAACAAACTTCCTCCCTCTTTGCCTAATCACAGTGCCAGGGTCAGATGAGCAAATCACGGTTTGGGGGATCTTATCACTACCATGATTACTACTGAAAACCTCTGAGGTTTTTTTCCTGTACTTTTCCTCCTAGGTGCCTCCCCACCCTCTCTGGCAATCTTTTCTTGCTGTTCCTCTTTGCTTTTCACTGAGAATAATAATAACTCAACCAAATATATGGAAATTTAAAAAGTCTTTTGGGGGGGGGAGCAGGGGGAGAAAATGAATCCCCTGTCAAAATAGTCTGGGCTCCACATCTGTCCCTTTCACTCAGCCTTCCCTCAGAGTGGGCCTGGCTGGCTGAGATGGGCTGGGGCTCTGCTCAGCAGGCAGCGTGTGTCGGAGAGGGTCTGTCACTTCCCATGGTGCCAAAGGCTGCCTTTTGAACAGAGCAGGGAAATGACTAAGTGATGACAGAGAAATGGCTGCCAATTCCAAGAAGAATTGCTATTCTCTGTGAATGCCCAGCATTGTCTTTTCAGATAGCTTTCTCACATTGAGTTTGCTCTCCCTGCAGAGACTTATAATCCAAAGATTAGATTCCTGTCCTAATGCCCGGGCATTCACTGATTCATGGAATTGTAGAGTTTTATGCTGGGCAAAAAACTTCAGAGTGAAAGGCAAAGTTGGGTGGTGTGAAATTTATCTTGGAGGGATATGAAATTCCTAAGGGTTTCTGGTAAATGCTGAGGAAAGACATTGGACTTGCTCCAGAAGACTTAAGTATCAGTCTCTGTTATGACACTGCCATCCTGTGTGATCTTGGAGAAACTACTTTCCTTCTCTGGATGTTAGTTTTCTTACCTATAAAGTGAGGGGAACTGAATGGGATCAGAATCTTCAAATTATGTTCCAAGGATCCTCTAAACAATAAGTTGGGAGTGCCGGGATAAATGACTTAAAATAGGGTACTTTAGTAACGACCTACTCAGAGTCTTTAATATGCTAATAAACACTCTGACTTTCCGGGATAGGAATAATGTGCAAGTTTTCCTGAGCAAGCACTAGTCCTCTAGCAGACCAGGAGGCATATAAGCCTCTTAGGGAATTATTGGCATTAATGAAACTTGCTCAGGTAATTTAACCCCACAGTTCAAAGAGGTGGAGAGAAGCTAAAGGAGGTACAAAGAAGAGCAGTACAAGTCCCAAAGACATAGAAAGGTGGGTCTCATGAGAAAAACATTAATAAAAATAGGGATGTTGCATTGTGAAGAGAGATGGATAAAAGGCAATATGAATGAACTCCACTTATATGAAGGGCTTTAATAAAGAGTTGGAGATTATGGAGGACTAGGTGAAGGAAGAATGACAAAAAATAAATAAGAAAAAAAATCATATATATTTACCCATGTCACCCCCAGTCCAGTGCTCTTCATTCCTTTGTGTAGGTCCAGATTTCCATCTGCTATCATTTTCATTCTGCTTGAAGGACTTTCTTTCAGAGTTCACCTAGTACGATGAATTCTTTCAGCTTTTGTATGTCTGAAAATGTCTTTATTTTGTCCATGTTTTGAAAGATATTTTTGCTGGGTATAGATTTCTAGATTGACAGGTTTTTTTTTTTTTTTTCTTTCAGTACTTTAAAGATGGTTCTCCCCTGTCTTCTTGCTTTTTTTCCAAGGAGAAATCTGCTGTCATTTTTTTTTTAAGATTTTATTTATTTATTTATACCCCCCTTGCTGCTTGTGCTTGCTGTGTCCATTCACTGTGTGTCTTCTCCGTGTCTGCTTATCTCCCCCTTGCTGTGAGGTCCTGCTGCATCAGCCCACCGCGCCGTGCGGGCTGGCCTGCCCTCACAAGGAGGCCCCGGGAAGCGAACCTGGGGCCTCCCATATGGTAAACAGGTGCTCTATCCATTGAGCCACACCCGCTTCCCTGCTGTCATTCTTAACTTTGATCTTCTCTTTGTAATGTCTTTATTTTTTGTCTGATTTTAAGATTTTTCCCTTTATCACTGGTTTTAAGCAATCTGATTAATTACTGATGATCAATTTGATTAATTTGTGTGGATTCCTTCATGTTTCTTGTGCTTGGGTTTCACTGAGATTCTATGATCTGTGGGTTTGTAGCTGTCATCAAATTTGGGTATTTTTTTCAACCATTATTTCTTTAAATATATTTTCTAGCCACACCCCTCTCTCTTTCATCTCTTTTCTGGAGTCTAATTACATGTATATTAGACTGCTTCTGTAAGTCCCACAGATTACTGATTTACTTTACTTTTTTTGAAAGGGTCAGCATTTCATTTTGGAAAGTTTCTATTGCTATGATTTCAAGTTCACTAATCTTTTCCTCTGAAATGTTTAATCTCATGTGAATGCTATCTAGTGTAGTTTCATTTCAGACTTTGTAGTTTTCATGCCCTGAAGTTCCATTTGTGTCTTTTTTATATCTTCTATGTCTCCACTTAACTTTTTGAACATATGGAATACAATTATAATAAATGTTCTAAAGTCCTTCTCTGCGTGTTCTACCATCTGTATCAGTTCTGGGTCAGTTTTTATTATTATTCTCATTATGGAGCATGTTTTCCTGTTTCTTTACATATATCATAATCTCTGCTTAGATGCCAGACATTATGAATTTTACCTTGTTTGAGGCTGAATATTTTTGTATTACTAAAATATTCTTGAACATTTTTTTTCTGGGATGCATTAAGTTACTCTGAAACAGTTTGGTCCTTGTGGGCATTGCTTTTATGATTTTTTAGGTGGGTCCAGTGAAGTGCTCAGTCCAGGGCTATTTATTCCCTACTACTGAGGCATGACTTTCCTGAGTACTGGACCCAATGTGCTCTGAATTATGTGTTTTTTCCAGTCCAGCTGGTAGGAACAAGCACTATTCACAGTCCACTGAGAGCAAGGAACATTGTTCTCTAATCCTTTCAATTAGTATTCCCCCTCCCCCACCAGCCATAGTTTCCTTACATGCATATGCTGATCAGTACTCTGCTGAATATGTGAGAAACAACCTCTGCAGATCTTTCTCTGTGCAGTTCTCTCCTATATGGTACTCCGTCCTGCAAACTTTAACTGACTTGTGCTTCCCAGACTCAGCTATTTTCTCAACTCAGGGAGTCCATCAGGCACTACACCTGGGCTCTCCTTCATTGCCTAATAACCAGTGACTTGAAAAACCTTTGTTTCATGTATTTTGCCTGTTTTCTTGTTTATTTCAGGAAGGAAGGTAAATCTAGTCCTTGTTAAATCTTTTTTCATCTATGTTTTTATCTGTAATGAGGACTGATTTCTTTATTATCACTCTTAGGAAAACAAAAATCACTGAAATGAGACCCAGCCAAGATGATATTGTGGAGTACTCAGGCTTGGAGACTTCAACAAAGGGGACAGGTGGCATTAGTTATTTAGTAATAATTCTTTCTGATGCAAGTGACAGAAAATAAGTTCAAACTTTCAGCAAAAAGGATAATTTATTGGCTTAATACTTACCTGGGTAGTCCAAGCGGTTGGAGCCCAACATACCTGTCAGTTAAAGTTTGAATGACAGTTTCAAACTTGCACCTTCCCTTTACTCCAGGGCCAAGATAAAGGAGAACAATCCTCCTCCCCCAGCAGTCATGATCTGGTTGGCCCTCTGTGAGTCAAATTAACCGCTTCTGGATTAATTAGTTTCCAGAAGAATAAAGTATATAAGTTACACTCATTGTTTAATCTGGATCTTGTTCTACAGCCTCTCTTCAACTCCCCTTCCATGACTGACAATCTTAAAAGCATCATGTGCCAAAAGGAAGGACACTGGGCAGCCAGACATTACCTGTAAAACAGAGAAGCTATACCAGATGGTCTTGCAAGACTTTCATCTACTCCAAAAGTTCATGATTCCAAGGGCCAAAACGGTATTAAAATGATGTGAAAATACTAATTTTAGGGTTTCATACACTATATAAGCAATTGATTTTCTTCTTAAGAATTATTTCTTAAGGTTTTTTTTTTTCTTAATTTTTAAGTGAAGCATGCTTATTATTGAAAACTTCAAACAACCCCATTATGCAAAAAGGACCACTTAAAATATTTCAGGCGATGTCCAAATTGTAAAGAACTTGATTGATGTGAATTAAACAGAAGGCACAACTGTGTAAACGCTGTTGCTAATTCTCTTGCTCTTTCATGCTTATAGACCAAGTTGAATACCAAATCTTGGCATTTATGCTTCCAGTAACAGTGAGCAGATTTTTCAATTAATTATGGCATGTGTGCACTTTTGAACGTCCTTTTCCTCTAATTACTTACTAGCTGCTGCTCTGCCTTGTGTATGTCATTAATGCCCAGTCACTGTTGCTACATCTGGCTGCTACAGAGCTTTACCATAATATCTAGGTATCTTTCTGAGAATCTTATATACAAACAGGAATGGTGAAATATAGTTTGGATGGAACCTAAAGGTTAATTTTGTGTTGATTTATTGACTCCTACTATGTTCCAGGCAAATACAGGGTAGTGAAAAAGTACAAGTAAAAAACACATGATGATTCCTTCCCTCTTGGAACTTGAGGTTTAGTGGAAGATATAGAAAAAAAAAAGGTCAATGAAATAATTGTAAACTGTGATAAGCAAACAGAGTATTGAGATTTACAAAACTTAAATCAGACCAGGTTCTTCTCTGCTTTGAACTTCCCATAGCTTCCCCACTGCCTATAGAATAAAGCCCTAATTCCTTAGCATTGCACTCAAGGCCCTTCACAATATGGACCTTGCCTGATATTCCTGGTCTCCATTTCACATAATGCTCCAGACACACCTAAATGCTCACCATTCCCTGGATGTGTTGTGTCAAGGAGCGCAGATCCTGTACTGTCCATAATAGGGAGTCTTTGACACAATCTTGCCCACTGTATGCTTTGGATGGGTACCTTTGTAGAGTGGAGTGTGCAGGAGGGCTTGGATAGGTGAAGGCATGAGGACCTGTTAAGAAGCACAGATAGGGATTCAGCAAGAGAATGGCAAGGTCTGAAATATCAGTGGGAGGGACAGACC
Organism: Cabassous unicinctus; assembly: GCA_029593785.1. Classification (NCBI taxonomy): domain Eukaryota; kingdom Metazoa; phylum Chordata; class Mammalia; order Cingulata; family Chlamyphoridae; genus Cabassous; species Cabassous unicinctus. The sequence continues at coordinate 1,915 of JAQZBX010053819.1, read as the reverse complement.
TACATGACACTGAGGTAACTGGTTCTCTTAGGACTTGGTCATGGATTGGTCATGAGGATGAGGAGGAGGAGTTATCAAATGACTTCTGGACTCCGAGTCTTAAAGAGGTTGGAGAGCTGCAGGCCAAGGTAGTAAAAGTGGCAGTAAAGTCCTGTTAAGGCAGACCACTTTAATCAATATATAGAGATTCTTATAGAGAAAAGAAAGAAATAATTTCTTCCTCTGGGACTCATGAGAGTCTTACAAGAAAAGTATCCAGATCTCTTGCCAGTGATAGTCTCACATCAAAGGACATGGTAAGAAGGATTATCTCATAAGCCTCTAACCTAGAGTTTCACCCAGGTGGCCTACAGGCTGAATTTGACTTGCAGACAGGTGAGCTGATTTTTCCTGCATGGTATTTTAAAACTGGGAAATTCCTGAAAAATTTCTAATTTCCAGTTTCTCATAAAATATGAGAATATCTGTTAAAATTCTCTTGCGATGGCCATTTCTGGGGACTGAGGAGTGACTCTCTCCTTCCAAAGGCATCTGCACCCCTGGTTCACCACAGACCCCACCATTCCCAAATGTCCATCCAGGCTGCAGTTTGAGAGATCCTCAGCAACTACCCTGCAAAAGGAATCCTTAAGTAATAAGTACAGTCTGAAACCCCACAGATAACAAGTAAGGTTGTAAACAGTAAGTCATCTTCCCCAGAGACTAAGGAAGCTTGGATTTCCTCTATGAAGCTCCACCAGATGCTTCCCCTACCCCGGCAGTGCTCCCCAGGCCATGGCTCCTCTCCCTATTCCTGTATTTCTCCCCAAACCATCTGTATCTGTGCCTCAGTGGGATTTAACCCAACACACCACCCTACAATAAGGAGTTCTGCAGGCTAACTGCACTCTGTCCATTATTTAAACACAGTTAACAATACTTCTTTCAATAACAATAAGGAGCAATTATAAAGCCCTTACTTAGCATGTCTCAGGTACTCTGCTAAGGGATTTCCATGTATTTACAATGACTCCATCAATGAACCTGTGAGTAGCCATTATTATCCCCATCTTATAGGTATGGAAACAGAGGCACAGAAAAGTACCCTTCGCAAGGTTACATGGTGGGTGGTTAGAGAGTAATCTAGGTTAAATCTCTGGCGCCTACCCTTGAAAAATCTGCTGACCCATAGTTTTGTTTCTAACTTAAAATTACCCCCATTTGTCTATTTTTGAAGTTTAGATAGGAATATGTGGAATTATCTTCAAATGGTCTTCTCTGGAATTGCTGATTCATTGTAAGTACTATGCCATGGGTCAAGGGCCAGCCCATGGGGTGCTGGTGTCCTCTCCTGTATGGACATGCTTCTCCTGCGTGGGCTGGATGGCTGCCTCCTTCTCTTTACCCATGCATGTCCCAGTGCACGGGTCCCCTGCTCTGGAAAGCTTCCAGTAGAAATCTGCATATACCTCATAAAGGCAGCATAGCAACACTTTCTTGATTTCAAATATTTGGTCCCACTGTTCCACTTTCTCAGCCCTTAGTTCCCCAGGGAACAACTGACAATGTCTGGAGACATTTTTGATTGTTACAACTTGGGTTGGGGTTTGATACTGGCATCCAGTGGGTAGAGGCCAGAAATGCTGCTAAACATCCGCAGTGAAGAGGACAGCTCTCATAACAAAAAATATCTAGCCCCAAATGAAAATAGTGCTGAAATGGAGAAACCCAGGTTTAGAGGGTGTATTAGTCAGGGTTCTCTCGGGAAACAGAATCAACAGGAGATATCCGTCAATGATATGAGATTTTAAAAGAGTCTCTCACGCAACCGTGGGGATGCACAAGTCCAGGCTCCACAGGCAGGCTGCAAACCAGTGGCTCCGATGAAAGTCCAACGAAGGGTCGTTGATGAGTTTCTGGGAGAAGTTGCCTGTCC
>JAQZBX010053818.1:0-18795 GCA_029593785.1 Cabassous unicinctus | reverse complement strand
AAAAAAAAAGAAAGAAAGAAAAAAGAAATAAAAAAAAGAAGACAGTCACTTCAAAAAATAAAAAAAGAAATTAAAAAAAAATTTAGTTTAATTGCTAAAATCTGCCTCAAAACTTGCAGATAGAACCTTGCAGGGCAATTGATTGATGAACACAACCAGGCTGAGAGGTTCCACAAGGGTGCAAGAAGGAACACTGTTCCTCCTTAGCTTTGTTTGCCTGCTTGCTTGTATGGCTGGTTGGTTTTTAATTGGTTATTTGTTGCCTCTTGCTTTTCTTTCCTCTTTCCTCCCCCCCTTATTTTTCTTTTCTTTCTTTTTTTTTTTTAATTAAGTGCTGCTCATTTGTACCTTATTTGCTGTGCTTCTTTTCTGTGAATTCCCATTCTCTGTCTATATTGATTTTGTCTCCCTGTACTATCTCTTTTCCTTCTTTCATCTTTCTGCCTTCTGCTTTCTGTTGTGGTTCTTACATACCACATTTTTTCATTAGCCCACAACTTAAAGGTGTCAATTTCTCTTCTATCTATTCTGTTTTCTTGTTTTTTTATTATTATTAACTTTTTCCTTTCAGCCCTTTCTTTACTCTTTCTCTCTCTCTTCATCATTCCAGCCTTCTAATTCATTATATATATTTTCCTCTGTTTGGTTTCCCAGTCCATTGTCAGTACTCCAATTTTTTTCCTATTACTCTACACTGCCTACATGAGTTAAATATTCATTTTCCTAAGTCTTATATGGCCCCTCTTCTAACTTTTATCAATATTACTATTATTCTACTTCCTTTCTCACATCTTTTGATTCCTCTGGCCCTAATCTTTTGCCTTCAAGGGAACATAGAAAGATGCAAGGAGATAAAATAAGAAGAATAAAGTCTCAAATAGAAAACTTAAAACACACATAGAACCATCAGCTAAATAAAAGTCTAGAGCAGAGAGAGAATCTAATCAACTGAATAAACCCATCAAGATAAAATGATGATGAGAGGGCAACAAAAAAATTACAAACCATGCTGAGAAACAGGAAGACATGGACCAGTCCAATGAACAAACTAAAAACCAAGAAGAGATGCAGAATATCAAACAACTAAACAAAGCTTTCCAAACAAATATCATGGACCAACTTAATGAGGAAAAGCAAGAGATTAAGGATATTAAGAAGACACTGGAAGAACATACTAAAGAAATTATAAACAAACATAAAAAGATAACGGATATGGTGATGGTCAATGGCACAATCCAAGAAACCAAAAGATGCTGGATTCACATACCAGCAGATTTGAACAGGTTGAAGAAAGAATTAGTGATGTGAAAGACAATATATCTGAAATCAAACAGATAGCAGAACATATAGATAAGGAGATAGAAAAAATCCAGCAGGAACTCAGGGATTTCACCAACATCAAAAAATGCATAAACACATGCATTATGGGCATGCCAAAAGGAGAAGAGAAGGGAAAGGCAACAGAAGGAGAGTTGAAGGAAATAATGGCTGGAAACTTCCCAACCCTATTGAGGGAGACAGATGTACAAGTCTAGGAAGAATAGCGCACCCCAAACAGTATAAACCCCAACATGCCAACTTCAAGACATATACTTGTCAAAATGTCCAATGCTCAAGACAAAGAGAAAATACTCACTGCAGCAAGAGAAAAGAGAACCATCACATACATGGCAAGCACAATTAGATTAAATGCTAATTTCTCATCTGAAATCGTGGAGGCAAGAAGACAGTGGTATGATATAGTCAAAGTACTAAAAGAAAAAAACTTCCAACCACGAATTCTCTAAGCAGCAAAGCTGGCATTCAAAAAGGATGGAGAGTTCAAAATATTCACAGATTAAAAGAAATTAAGAGAGTATGCCACTAAGAAACCTGCACTGCAAGAAATACTAAATGAAGATCTACATGTTCAAAAGATAAAACAAGGGAGAGAGAGTTGGAGGAGAGTGTAAAAACAACTAAAAAGAAAAAAAGAGAAATAAAAACAACATATGACATATATTAACCCAAAGAAAATATGACTGAAGTAAGAAATTTGTTGGGAGTAATAACACTGAATGTTAATGGATAAAACTCACTACTCAAGAGACACAGATTGGCAGAATAGATAAGGAAATATGATCCATGTATATGCTCTCTAAAAGAAACCCACTTTTGACGTAGAGATTCAAGGAGGCTGATAGTGAATGGCCGGGAAAAAAAATTTACAAGCAAACAATAGCTAAAAATGGGCAAGAGTACTATCCTAATATCAGATAAAATAGCCTGTAAATGCAAAACTATTGTAAGAGACAAAGATGGACACCATATATTAGTAAAAGGTATAATCTCTCAAAAAGAGACACCAATCATAAACATTTATGCACCTAATTGGGGTGCCTCAAAATACATGAGGCAAACTCTGAAAAAACTAAGTGGAGAAATAAATGCCTCTACAATTATAGTGGGAGTCTATAATACACCATTATTACCATTAGACAGAACATCGAGACAGCGAATCAATAAAGAAACAAAGATTCTGATCATTACATTAGAGGACTTGGTCCTAATAGACATATAGAGAACACTACATCCAAATATAGAAGGATTTACATTCTTCTCTAGTGCATATGAATCATCCTCCAAGAAAGACCACATGCTAGGCCACAGAACAGCTCACAGTGAATTCAGAAAGATGGAGTTCATACAAAGTAATTTATCTGACCACAATGGAATGAAATTGGAAATCACTAAAGGCCATAGAAACAAATTAGGCACAAAAATATGGAAGTTAAACAACACACTCTTAGACAGTGAGTCAAGAAAGAATCTTAAAAGAAATCAGTAACTAAATTGAAACTAATGAAAATGACAACACAACACATCAAAACCTAAGGGATGCAGCCAAAGTTGTCCTGAGAGGGAAGTTCATAGCCATAAATACATACATTAAAAAGGAAAAAAGGGCTAAAATTGAAGACCTAACTCCACACTTGGAGAAATTGGTAAACAACAGCAAACTAAACCTAAAGGAAGTAGAAAGAAAGAAAGAAAGAAAGAAAGAAAGAAAGAAAGAAAGAAAGAAAGAAAGAAAGAAAGAAAGAAAGAAAGAAAGAAAGAAAGAAAGAATAAAGATTAGAGCAGAACTAAATGAAATAGAGAATTAGAAAGCACAAGAAAAAATAAACAAAACCAAAAGGTGGTTATTTGACAAGTTCAATAAAATTGACATACCTTTAGCCAGACTAACAAAGAAAAAAGAGAGAACAGATGTAAATACACAAAATAAAGAATTAGCAAGGGGATAGCATTATTGACCCCAGAGAAATAAAAAGGATATTTTGAAAAGTTATATGTCAACAAGAATGATAATTTAGAAGAAATGGACATATTTCTAGAAACTCACAAACACATACATTGATGAAAGAAGAAATTGATGAACTCAACATTCCAATTACAAGTAAAGAGATTGACTCAGTCATAAAAAACCTCCCAATTAAGAAGAGTCCAGGAACAGATGGCTTCACAGCTGAAGTCTACCAAACATTCCAGAAAGAGCTAACACCAATCCTGCTTAAACTCTTCCAAAAAATAGAAGTAAAATTAATATTGCCTAATTCATTCTATGATGCCAACATTTCCCACATACTAAAGCCAAACAATGATACAGCAAGAAAAGAAATTTACATACCAATTTCTCTAATAAACCTAGATGCTAAAATCCTCAGCAAAATACTTGCTAATCACATTCAACAACATATCAAAAGAATTATACACCATGACCAAGTGGGTTTCATCCCTGGTATGAAAGGATGGTTCAATATAAGAAAACCAATCAATGTAATACACCTCATAAACAGATTGAAAGAAAAAAATCACATGATCATCTCTAGAGATGCAGAAAAATCATTTGACAAAATACAGCACTCTTTCCTGAGGAAAAACACTGCAAAAGATAGGAATAGAAGGAAACTTTCTGAATACGATAAAGGGTATATATGAAAAACTCAAAGCTGGCATCATCTTCAATGGTGAAATTCTAAAAGCATTCCATCTGAGACCAGGAACAAGACAAGGATGCCCACTATCACACATCCTATTTAACATTATGTTAGAAGTACTTGCTTAAGCATGAGTCAAGAAAAAGATATAAAAGCATCCAGATTGGAAAAGAAGAAGTAAAAATTTCATTATTTGCAGATGATATGATCCTATACATAGAAAGACCTGAGAAATCTACAACAAAGCTTCTAGAACTTATAAAGGAGTTCAGTAATTTTGCATGCTATAAGATCAATGCTCAAAAATCAGTTGCATTTCAGTACACCAATAATGAGCAATCTGAGGAGGAAATCAAGAAATAGTACCATTTACAATAGTACCTAAAGGAATCAAATACCTAGGAATAAGTTTAACTAAAGATACAAAGGACTTATATACAGAAAAGCACACAAAACTGTCATAGGAAATCAAAGAAGAGTTAAATAAATAGAAGAATATTTCCTGTTCCTGAATAGGAAGACTAAACATCATCAAGAAGTCTACCCTACTCAAACTAATCTACAGATTTAATGCAATCACAATAAAAATCAACACTATTTTTTTAAGGAAGTGGAAAAACTAACTATAAAATATACTTGGAAAGGTAAGAGGCCCTGAAATGTCAAAGACATATTGAAAAATAAAAATGAAGTTGGAGGTATCACACTACCTTACTTTTAGACATACTACAAAGCTACAGTGCTCAAAACTGCATGGTATTGGCACAAGGATAGACATACTGACAAAGGGAACCGAATTGAAAGTTCTCATAGAGATCCTTACATATACAATCATCTGATATTCCAAAATGCCAACAAGCCCACTCAGTTTGGAGAGAATGGCCTCTTTAACAAATGGTGCTTGGAGAACTGTATATCCATATCCAAGAATGAGAGAAGAATAATATCTCACACTTTATACAAAAATCAACTCAAGATGGATCAAAGATCTAAATCTAACAGCCAAAACCATAAAGACCTTGGAAGGTAATGTAGGGAAACATTTACAGGACCTTGTTATAGGAAATGGTTTCATGAACTTCACACCCAAAGCACGAGCAGCAAAAGAATAAATAGATAAATGTGATCTCCTCAAAATTAAAAACTTCTGCACCTCAAAGGACATTATTAGGAAAATAAAAAGGCAGCCTACCCAATGGGTGAAAATATTTGGCAACCATATTTCTAATAGGTGGCTAATATTCTGCATATATAAAGAAATCCTACACCTTGAAAATAAAAAGACAAACAACCCATTTTAAAAATGGGCAATTGACCTGAAAAGACACTTCTACAAGGAAGAAATACAAATGGCTAAAAAGCACATCAAAAAATGCTCGACATCATTGGCTGTTAGGGAAATGCAAATCAAAACTACAATGAGATACCATCTTACACCCATCAAAATGGCAGCTATTAAAGAAACAGCAGACTGTAAGTTTTGGAGAGGATGTGGAAGAATAGGAACCCTCATCCACTGCCGGTGGGATTGTAGAATGATCCAGCCACTGTGGAGGACAGTATGGCAGTTCCTCAGAAAACTAACAATAGATTTTCTATATGATCCAGCGATTCCACTTCTGGGTATATACCCAGAAGAATTTAAAGCTAAGACATGAACTGATATATGCACACCAATGTTCATTACAGCATTGTTCACAATTGCCAAAATTTGGAATCAGCCCCGGTGCCCATCAACAGATGAATGGATAAACAAAATATGGTACATACATACAATGGAATATTACTCAGCTGTAAGAAGGAATAAAGTGCTAACACACAGAATAACGTGGATGAATCTTGAAGACCTTATGTTGAGTGAAGCAAGCCAGGCATTGAAGGATGAACAGTACATGAACTCACTAATTTGAATTGAGGAAAGTGAGCAGTCTCTGAGAACCATAGTCTGAAAGATAGATTAACAAAAGAGAGAAAGGGAAGAGAAAGTTTTGAGCCACCACCCATACAGACATAATGTTCGGTAAAGTGATAGAATATAGTTGCTTAATGAAGGATAGGACAGATGGGTAGTGATACTCGTGGACTTGGTTGTGCAGGGTTGACAGGAGGGTGGATTAGGGAGGGCAGGTTAGAATTCCCAGGATACTGGAGGGAAAGATGGGAGAGGGACCAGGTGAACACAGAATTTGTGGGTATAAGGTTGAAATTTCAGGAGTGGGAATGCTCTTACAGCAATATGACAAGGTAGTGTCACTGGTTTAGGATGTAGGTTCGGGGGGTCATTCAGGATGGGTTGCATCTGGTGTTGGCTTCTGGGGAGTGTGTGAGGTTTCATCCTGTCATAATGTGTTGTGTCCGGGAATGGTGAACCACATAGTGAGTGGGAAGGAGATGGTCCCCCATCTTTGGGAGGACTGATCCACCCAAAACCTGACCCGTGGGTATCTCTTATGAGCAAAGGTGGATTCTAATAGGGGAAGACAATCAGCATCTTAAGACCTCTTGTTGCATGTAAGTATGAATCTTTTCATCCAATGAGTCAAGACAGGGTGGTGTCATGTGTCCCAGGGGGATGGGGAGGAAGGAACAGAAAAGATCAAACAGGGGGTATTTAGTTGTCAGGGGAAATGTTTTTCATTACCTTACAGTGATGGACACAGGATATGTTAAATATCATCAAAAATTATTAAACTGTACTGTCTAAATTGGAAACTATACTGTAAACCATTGATAATGTTTAGTAGCTATATTACACTATCTGTATAACAGTTATAACAATGTTATCATTCACATACAAAAAGGTTTTAATATGGGGTCAGGAAAGGGGGAGGAGGTTGGCTATATGCGAGTCTCTAGTATTCTGTGTGTGACATTGCTGTGACCTAAAACTTCTTTGAAAATTAAATGAAAATTTGGGGAGTGAGAGGGGCCAGTTGCCACAGTACAGACTGGATATCTGATAATGCAGTGATAAAAGGAATAATGTTTAAAATTTTTAAAAAAATTTTTCCCATTTTTTGAATATCCCAATCCTTTAATTTTATCTTATTTTTAGTCTTTTTGTTAATGTTTCCATGTATTTTATCTCTTAAGTTTAAACTTACCATTATTATTTCATTTTCTTATTAATTGTATGTGGCTATTATATAGGCTTCATCTTCAAGGAATGTTTGGATCCCAGAAGGGTTACAGGGGGGCAGGTGAGGATCGTTGGTGAGTGTTGTCTGGGATGGGGGTTTCATGGGAGGAAGTTCACCTGAATGTACATGAAAGATAAATAAAATTGTTCAAATGATCAAGGGATGTTGTATGGTCACAATGGGTGGAGAATCACTCAATAAATGAGAGAATACTGAATCCTCAGACTGGAGAGCTCTGCCACATTGTCCAAGGGAACAGCAAAAGTCCCCTGAGTGCAGGGGCAGTGTCTGGCAAAGAAGGATGATCCACTAATGGGTTTTTGTTATTGATGACTAACCTTAGGAGTCTTTGCTCTTGTAATGGAAACTTAGCCTACTGTTCTTGGGTGCCTAAGACTTGCCACCTGATAGCCTCCTTGTTGCTCAAATGTGGCCTCTCTCTAAGCCAAACTCAACATATGAATGCATTACCTTCCCCCCAGCGTTGGACCTGTCTCCCGGGGATGAGCCTCTCTGGCAAAGATGGATTAATTACAAGTGCCAATTGGCAATTTGACTGGAAAATGACCTTTAATAAAAGGGGTAAAGGGTAAAGACAAATGAGTTCATATTACTAAGAGACTTCAAAGAGAGTTGGAAGGTCACAGCAGAGATAACACTTATGCACACCTCAGTAGGATCTCATAGAACACCAAAGTGGATACCACCCCACAGAGAGGGACTCCTGAGGGATCTGGAGACACCAAGTCCTATATATGGGGGGATACTCCAGAGATTGATGCCTTGTCAGTGCACTATACTTTAGAATCTGTGCTCCTGAGAGTGACAGTGTTGGACTCAAATAAGTCCTCCCTGCACATGGTCCATCATTCCCTTCTATTCAAACTTATATGTGGTGCTGGAGTTTGTAGGTGTACTTCCAGAGACTGGAGCCTCTGGCCTGCCCATGTGCCAGGTGTGCCTGGAATCTTGGTTGAGCTGCAACTCCTACTCTACAGTTCAATGGACTCACCCAAGTCACCTGGCGAGGAGATGACGATGGGCAATGGCCATCCCAGTGAACGGAGAGAGACTGCACCTGCAGGCAGGATAATCCCATCCATCTTATCCATGGGATATAAGCTCCCTCTCACTTGGAGGTGGAGTGGACATCACCATCCGAGACTCTTCAGGATTGGGTGAAGAGCTATGGACAAATGTGGACTTAACTGATATTCTGTTGTAGACGCATTGTGATTCAAGCAAGGGAAGAAATTGCAACATTGAGGTGTAGCCAGTGGCCATTGGATGCTTTTGGGGCAGGGATAGGGAAAATCAGTTGTTATACAGGGGCTTTTTTGGGACTTGGTAATTATCCTGAGTGATATTTCAATGACAGATATAGGCCATTTTACATCAGCATATAACATGCAGAACTGTGTAGGAGAGAGTGTGGCCTACAAAGTGAACTATGGTCCATGCTTTCTGGCAAAGCCCCAGGATGTGTGTAGCTGTTGCAGGTGACATGCCACACTAATGGAAGATGTTTATCTGGGAGGTTATGGGAGGTTTGGGAGGGGGGAAACATGGGAATCCCCATAATTTTAGTGTAACATTTGTGTAATCTAAACATCTTTTAAAATACAAATAAATAAATAAATAAACAAACAAAAAAAGAAGATAGAATGATGGCAGAGAATGGAAAGCTGATGGTTAATCTGTGCAGAATTGGTTAAAACGTTTTTTGTAAATCTTTGAAAATGAATGGAAATGGTGGGAGCACAACATTCTGTTCATGACTAGCAGAGATATTATATGGGTATGACAGTGGTTGAAAGGGAAAGCCTAAGATCATTTATATTACTAGAAGGAAACCTAAAATATTTAATATGGGACTGTATAACATAATGAAACCTCATGTAAAATAAAAATATGGGTGATACTGCATATATAAAAATGTTTTACAGGATGTAAATACAAATAAACTAGAGAGAAGGAAATGGAATTACAGCTATGTACAGCAGGCATAGAGAGCTTGAGAGGTGATGAGTTTTGCTTGGTTGGTTGGGTTTTTTAGCAGTATTTTTACTGGAATAATGAAAATGCTCTAAAACTGATTGAATTGATGAATGCATCACTATGTGATTATAACAAATACCACTGATTGTACTCTTTGGATCGATTTATGCTTTATTAATATGTATCAATAAAACTGATTTCTTTAAAAAATGACAATGAGATATCATCTCATGCTGCATAAAATGACCATTATTTTAAAAATACAGGGAAATGGATGTGGCACAAATGACTGGGCTCCTCTCTACCATATAGGCATCCCAGGTTTTTGATTCCTAGGGCCTCCTGGTGAAAGGCAAGCTGGACCACATGGCAAGCTGGCTTGAGCAGAGAGCTGTCCCGTGTACTATGCTGACTGATACAGGAGTGCTGCCAATGCAGGAGAGCTGGTCCACAAGGAGAGCTGGTGTAGCAAGATGAAGCAACAAAAAGAGACCCAGAGGAGAGACATTAAGAGATGCAGCAGACCAGGGAGCTGAGGTGGCACAAATATTGGGCACCTCTCTCCCACTCTGGAAGGTCCCAGGATCACTTCCCATGCCACTTAAAAGAGAATACAAGCAGACACAGAAGAACACACAGAAAGCAGACAGTGAGTGCAAAACAATGAGAGGGGGGAAGAAATACATAAATAAAATAAATCTTAAAAAAAATAGAAAACTGGTGCTGGAGAGGATGTTGAGTAAAAGGAACTCTCCTTCACTGTTGGTGGGAATGTAGAATGGTGCAGCCTCTGTGGAAGACAGTTGGGCAGTAACTCAAGAAGCTGAATATAGAACTGCCATATAATCCAGCAATCCAGTTACTAGGGATATATTTGGAAGAACTGAAAGCAAGCATGTGAACTTACATTTGCACACTGATGATCATAAAAACATTATTTACAACTGCTAAAATATGATACTAGTGCAAGCATCCGTCGACTGAAGAAAGGATAAACAAAACATTATATATACATACAATGGAATAATATTCAGCTGTAAGACAAAAATAAATAGTTTTCTTTCCAAAAAAAAAGAGAAACACCTAAATTCAACTTGCAATGGAAAGACAATTTTAAAAATGTTAATGCTGAGTAGAAATAAATGTTGGAATTATCTGACAGTGAATTTAAAGGACCTATTATAAAAATTTACAGTTAATAAGGATAAACTCTTGAAATTAATGGAAATGAAAAATTTGGAGAAAAGAAATAGGAATAATCAAATAAATTTTGGAAATGAAAAATACCATTACTGAAATAAGGATACAAATAGTCTCAGTAAAAGGCTGGAGATCATAAAGGTAAAGTCAGAATATCTGGAGATAAATAAATAAAAATTATACAATCAGAACAACAGTGTTATAAAATATTGAGAAAAAATGTAGAGTCTTAGAGGCTAATGGGACAGAAATAAAGTGTTTTAAATTCATATCACTGAAGACATAGTGGGACAGGAAAAAAAGTACAGTGCAAAACTAAAAGAAATTGAAAAATCAATCACAGAAAACATCCCAAATATGGAGAAAGACATATATTTACCATTTGGACAACTCAAAGGAAACTTAACTAGGAAGAAATCCTAGATATACATGTCTAGAAAAATCAAAATAAAATTTCTATAGCCTAAAGACAAAGAAAAATTCTCAAAAGCAACCTCAGAAAAAGTGAGAGATTAATGAGTCATAGCGAGGATTATTTTTCAGCATAAGCATGCTTCTGAAATTGTGATGCTTAATTTCATGTGTCAAATTGACCAGGTTATGGTTTCCAATTACTTCATTTAAAACTACACACTTGTTCAGAACAAGATATTGTGTACGTGGGAACTGCATTGACAATCAGTTGATTGAGTCTACTATCACCATAAGAATATTGCCCACAGCAATTTGTATAACCGCCTGCCATCAATTGCAGGTCTTACAGAGAGAACTGAAGGTTTATCTCTGAATTTCAAGACTGGCTTTGGCTGGACTAAGAGCTTCAATATCACCTTTTTCAGAGATTCCATGTCTGAGATTGTGCCATTAAGTTCAGACTTGCCATAAACTATGTTTACATGAAATAACCCCTTATAATAAATTATCATTTTTGATTCTATTTGTCTGGAGAACCCTAAGTATTACAGGAATGCAAATGAAATAAAGACGTTTTCAGATACAGGAAAACCCAGGAAATTCATTGTCAATAGTCACTGTAAAATAATGGATAATAGAAGTTCAAGTTCTTTAGATATAAGGAAAATGACACCAAAGGAAATGTGGAATATCAGTAATGAAGGAAAGGCAAGAGAAATGTTACATTGTTGTGAATATAATAGATGATTCTTCCTTTAGTCCTTCATTTTTCTTTTTAATTTGAAAGACAAAACATATGAAATACTCTAATGGCATTTATAATAGATGTACATGATGAAACTTAATACAGCTAAACCATAAAGTGGAGATGAAAATTGAAAATGAATATGTGGTAGGAAAATTTTTGGATTCAAATTAAAATGGTAAAATCCTTAGTTGACAGTGATAAATTAATGTATATAATTGTGATAGCAATATTTCTGACGAAGTTCCACCATGTATTGTATGCCCTAATTCCCAGTTCCTGGTAAAACGATGAAATATCACTTTCATGGCTATGTTATTTGACACAGTTGACTTTAAAAAGTGATATTATCATGAAGTATCTGGTGGTTCCACGGAATGACATGCACCCTTGAAAACTGTTTTATCTGTGTGGCGGCAGAAGTGGAAGTGAGAAAAATATGAAATGTGAGGACCCAAGACAATTGTGTTGGCTTTGAAGATAAGTAAAAGGGATTGTAGGTGAATTTAAGGAGTTAAATGAGGCCTTGAACGACAGCCTACAATGAAAGAGAGATTTCAATTATACATGAGTTGGATTCTGCCAAAAATTGAATGTACTTGAAAATACATTCTTTCTCAAAGTTGAAAGCAAAAAACATTACCCTCCAGACACCTTGATTTTGACCTCCTGAATTTAGGGGGAGAAAAATTAAGTTACACTTAGCTGGAATTTTGACCCAAGGAAACTCTGAGTAAACAACTAGTTTAGGTTTACGTCACTACTTTTGTGGTATTTTTAAAAATACATCAGTAGAAATATAAACAGTAGCAATCCAAAGAACTACGTACAAAATTATATGAAAATATGCAAAAATAAACAGATTATATATTCAGAGAAATGAGAGAAAAATGGAAACTGTGATAGTAACAAAGGGTCAAATATCCCATAAGAAGTTATGAAAGTGGAAACAGGAACAAACAGTCCGAAAAACACATTTTAAAAAGAGGAAACTTGAAAAATCATGCCAATAATAAGTTTAAATTAGCATGGTATATTTAGACCTATAAAAACAGATACTGTGAGAATTGACTTTATAAATGATCAAATTAAATGTTGTCTGGAAGATAAATCCAAACAAATAAAATGATATAGGTATATTAAAAATAATAATAGATATAAATAATGCAAACACTAAGAAAGAGGAACTACATGTGGCTATATGATTATAAGGCAAAATAAATGTTAGATGAACTAAAATTAAAATAGACAGTGTGGGATATTACATAATGATGAAAACATTAATTAACATTAAAGGCATAAAAATCCAAAATTTGTATAAATCTAACAACAGAGCTTCAAAATACTTTAAAAAAAATGAAAGAATGAAAGGCAAATAGACAAATCTACAGTTATACTTGGAGATTTTATCTTCCTCCCTTAGTAATCAATAGAATGAATATACTAAAACCTAGCAACTATAGAGAAAAAACAAACTCCTCCATTAACATTTATGGACTATTCTACACAAGGACTACAAAATAAAAATTAATTTTAAGTTAAAATAGAATATTCATCAAAATAGAGCTTTTCCTTTATAACAAAACAACACTCACGAATGTAAAACAATAATGAATCCTACTAAGTATATACCTATACCATAATGGGATTTATATATATATATATGAGAAAGACAATGGGAAAAACAACACTCATTATTTTTAAAATTTTATTTTGTAACCACTTGTGATTGTTATACTCATGTGTCAACCTAGCCAGATAATGGTGTCTGGTTTTGTTCAAGTAAGCACTGTTCTCATTTTTTCTGTGAGGACGTTTTGTGGACCTAAATGATCTGTATGTTAATTTCATCCATGGCTGGTTGCATTTACAATCAAATGTAGAGATTGCCTCTTGCAATAAGAGACATCTCATCCAATCACTTTAAGTCTTTCAAAGATGAAGTGATGATTTCAGCAGTCAGAAGAATTTCCATCTCTACTTCAGACAGCCAATTTCTCCTAGAGAATTTACTGAAAACCTTCATCAGAGTTGCCAATTTGCAGCCTGCCCCAAGGAATTCGGAATCATGCACAACCTCAGTCTCATAAGAAAATTTTTACAAATTCTCAAAATAATTACTGATATCTCCTCTCAGTTCTGTTTACCAAGAGAACTCTGACTAATAACCTACTAATCCTCAGAAAAAGTCATTTCCTGGCCCAGAGGATTTCTTGGTAGATTCAATCAAATTCTTATAGAAGAAATGGCATCAATGTTATATCTTTTTCAGAAACTCATTTTCTGAGGCCAGCATACCACAATAATAAATCCCAATTCAGACAATACCAGAAAAGTAAAGTAAAAATTATCTTTCAGAAAAATAATATAACAGTTCTTAGGAAGTATTAGAAAATTGAATCTACAAGTACAAAGTTTAAGAAATTATGAACATTTGCGATTTTTACATGGAAAGTATAAGTGGTTCAATATTGGAAAATAGATCAATGAATTCCACATATAAAGAGTATAAATTAGATAAAAGACCATAGCATGTGATGCAGGAAAAATTTCATAAAATATAATATGTACCCATGTTAATTAATACCAGAAAACAGAATACAAGAAAACCCACAACTTTCTCAAACTAATAAAGGTTATCTTTAAAGTAACCCTACAATTAAAACATATTAATCATGAGTGATTGAATGTTTAAACTCTAGCATTTGGACTGGGAAATGAATTCCAGATTACTAGCCTTTGTAATACACCATAAAATGTAAGAAAATACAGAGAGAACATAAAAATAGCTAAATTGTCCCTATCCACATAGGACATGATTTTTAAAATAAATTTCTCAATGAATCTACACACAAAAATAAAATTTCTTCTACTGATAAACAAGATTAGGAAGAGCAAAGGATACAGGGACAACCCCCAAACACCAATCATATTTTTATGTACTGGCAATGAAATAAATGAAAACCAACATAAAATGAATAATACAATAACCACAATAATAATGAAAAATTAAATGCTTAGATAAAATATCAAAATACAGTATGTATAGAATCTCCATGCTGCAAACTAAAACATCTTTGATGAAAGATCATAAATATCTAAGTGGAATGATATTTTGAGTTTATTGACTGCAGAATCAATATAATAAGGGAGGCAATTTTTACACTGATTTATGCATTAATCAGAATTCTAGTTAGAAGACTGGCAGATTTTTTATAAATCTAGACAAATTGTTTTTGACAAATATAGGGTCAAGTGATGTCAGGAACAATGCAATAGAAACATCCCCTGAAAAACTTACACATAGATTCAGTGAAATAAAGTACAATCCCACTTGCTTAAAACTCTGGAGGGCATCAGAGACTGAGAAAGACTACACAAGCACTGAAGTAAAGGAAAAGAAAATTATCAGGTGGGAAATTGCTTTCCAGAAATACCAGTCCCACTACCACACCTTCATACAGTATCACACAACTTGGGAGTCAATCAGAAAATGAGGGTCATGGTCGCTCCCTCCCATCATGGTAACACATTATAGTGACACTCACAGCAGCATGTTAAAACCCCACACATATCCAGGAACCAGGTTCCAAGTAAACAAGACATCAGTGTGGAACACAATCTCCTGGGGGATGCTGCACACATTAAAGTCTCCCAGGGGTGGGGGGCAGAAAGATGCCATGGCTGGCAAGTTGTTAATTCACACAATTAGGTTCTGTTTCCTGGACCACCTAAAAGCAAAATGCACTTTTCTGAAGTGACCCTTCTTTCTGTGTTGAACCCTTCTGGAACCTCAGACTGGGACACCCTAATGGGGAACAAACTGGATGCATTAAAGCATCAAAGAGTGAGAGATAGAAAAGTGGGAGTAAATTGAAATGCTGTTGGATGGGCGTTTCCTACAATTGAATAGTGCAAAGAAAATGGGGCACTGTGTGAAAGAATTTGAATAAATCATATGAGCTTGAGAGAAGACTGGAGTAAAAACACCAAGGAGAACAGAACAACTTTCCCAGAGAAGGAACAGAGGAAAGAAAGCTTTCACTGGGAGATGAAAACATTGCATAAAATTAGAAGCTTAGCAATTTAAACATATACAGAAAGAATCATATGAAGTATAGCTTTAAAAATCTGATCAGATAAACACCGGCCATTCTAAAGTTCTAGAATAAGGCATACTAATCTTCAAAGAAGAGCCTCAACACAAAGACAAACAACAATAAAACACTAGGCAAGTGACAGAAACTGATCTTTACAATAAACTCATCAAGATAATCAGATGTTTAGATATCAGCAAAAAAAATTACATCATAATAGGAAGATATAACTCATTCAAGGGGACAAATTAAAACTTCAGAGGAGAAGAATAATATGGAATAAACACCAAATTAGTTCAAAACATCAAGGAGATGAAAGAAATATGAATAAAGAGATAAAGAATATTAAGAAGACAATGTGTTAGCATAAAGAAAAATTTGGAAATATAAAAAGAAAAATAAATTATGTGGATGTAATGTACAATAGAAGAAATTAATAATACACAAAGGCATAAAACAGAAGATTTAAACACACAAAAGCATGAATTAGTGCATTAGAAGACAGGACAATGAATCTTATAGACAGAAGAGAATAAGAAAATACTAGAAAAAATTGAAAGGTTTCTCAGGAATTGCTTTGGCAGCAGAATTCACAAGCATACACATTACAGATGTCCCAGAAGCAGACGAATAGGGAAAATGGTCAGAAATATTATTTGAGAAAATTTTATGGCTGAAAATTTCCCAAGTCTTAACAAGTCTTAAGACAGATATATATGTGTGTGTGTGTGTGTATATACCTATATATGTGTATATACATACATATATATAAGAAACAAAATGTAATCCAAAAATACTAAATACTAATAGACCTACTAGACATACTAATCAGAACGTCAAATGCCAGAGATAAGGAGAAAACTCTGACAGAAGAAACAGAAAATTGATACATCACATACAAGAGAGTCTCAATAAGACTAAGTGCCTGTTTCTCATCAGTAACTGTAACCGTTGGGGAATTTGATGTAATTATGAATTCCAAAAATATAATTGGATCATGCCTGTAATCTGATCTGTTAATCTGGGCATGATTGAATTATGCTTAGGGCATTGACTGGGCCATGTCAGTCAGTAGGGCATTGAGCCCCACCCCCTGGTGGGTGGGGAATTAAATATAAAAGACAAGGCAAAGAATAGAGTTGAAGCAGTCTTTTGAGAAGCAGTTTTGATGTTGGAAAGAAGGCCCCAGGAGAAGAGAAGAAAGCTGTTCACGTGATCGTCTACAGCCGACCTTGTGGAGGAAACAAGAGCTAAGCCCGGAGAGAAATGCAGCCCCAGGAAGAGAGGAGCCCCAGAAGTCTGAACCCTGGCAAATGCCGGCAGCTGTCTTGCTCTAACTTGTGGCAATGGACTGTGGTGAGAGAAGAAACGTAACACTTTATGGCCTGGTATCTATAGACTTCCACCCCAAATAAATACCATTTATAAAGACCAACTCATTTTTGGTGTTCCACATTAGCACTCTTTTGGCTGACTAATACAGAATTTGGTACCGAGAGTGGGGTAGTGCTTTTGTAATTACCAAAATGTTGGAATGGTTGTATAAATGGCTAAGGGGGATTTTTTGGAGGAATTGTAAAATGCTTGATGGAAAAGGCCTAGATCACTTTGAAGAGGTTGTTGATAGTAATATGGACGCTAAAGAGACTTTCTCTGATGCCTTAGAAGTAAATGATGAAACTACTATTGGAAACTGGAGGAAAGGCAATCCATGTTTTAAAGTTGCAGAGAACTTAAAAAAAATTAACTCCTGGTGTTATATGGAAGACAGAATTTGAAAATGGCAAACTGGAGCATTTAGCTGAAGAAATTTCTAAGGTAAACTTGGAGAATGTGGCTTGGCTTCTCCTTGCAGCTTATAACAAAATACTAGATGAGCGAAATACACTAAGGACTAAATTTTTGGGCACAAAGAAAACAGAAACTGATTCCGGAACTTCCAAATTTCTGGAAATCAAATTCCCAGATGAAAATGCCCTATTTGAAGAATTTACTAAACTTGGAACTTGTAACTCAGAATTGAAGATGCAGTTATCTAGGAAAGACTTGTGGAAAGTCTTACTGTCTGATGGCTTGAACCCCTGCTTCCTGCATACTAAACCAACAAAGTTTTTGAGAGAGATGTATGAACAAAACCACTGTCATCTTGGACAAAAGAGGACATGGAAAGGAGAGATTGAAGGAGAATCAGCTTTAAGAAGAAAACCGTGGAAGCAGATATCTGGGATTAAGACATCTCCTTGGGCGAAGAGAGGATGCCCACCCATGTGTACAGAGAGGGTGAGTTTGCCCCTGTAGTTGAAGAGGTTGGATGTTCTTACCCGATGTTCTGAGAAAGTTTTGATGCCCCATGGTGCAGAGAGGGTAACTTTTCCCTAGCAGTTGAAGAGGGTGGATGTCCCCACCCGATATTCTGGGAGAGTTTTGCCACCCCAGGGTGCAGGGAGGGTGGAGCACATTCCTCAAAGATTAGGGCAGTTAAGGTCAACACCCCATAGGTCTGAGAGGGGTGTACCTGTCCCCCAAGGATTAGAGAAGGCCAGTTGGTCAACCCATTGCTCCAAGAGGGTTGAACCTGTATGCCAAAGTTTAGGGGGAATGTTGTCTTCACCTCACTGTACTAGGGGGGCTAAGACTCTAACCCAAAGATTGGGTAAGGTGTGGCTATCACCCCAATACTCTTGGAGGGTGAGGTCTGGAGCTTGGTCAACACCCAGATACTTGAAGAGGGTGGAACCAAGAAAGTGGCCATTGGGCAAGCCTGTGGAGAGGGTGGGTCCCCATGTGGCCCCAAGGAGAAGAAACCAACATCTTAAGAATGACTATCAAACTTTGAAATCGAATAAAGGATGCCCTGCAGGTTTCCTGAACTGTAGAGGATCCATGACTCATGTTAAACATCCCAATTTCTCCTTATGATATTGAAAATGTTTATCCTTTGTCTTTCCATTTGTGTATTGAAAGCAGTTAAATGGTTTTGTAAGTTTCAGAGGTCTACAGCAGACAGAATTTAGCCTGAAGGCAAACTGTATTTCTTTAAACTGCCTATGATATGATTTTGTACTTGAATTGTTACTGATTTAAGTTTTTTTGAGAATTGTAATGTATTTTTGGAATTCAGAGGGTGGAATGTAACCGTTGGGGAATTTGATGCAATTATGAATTCCAAAAATATAATTGGATCATGCCTGTAATCTGATCTGTTAATCTGGGCATGATTG
>JAQZBX010053817.1:0-18827 GCA_029593785.1 Cabassous unicinctus | reverse complement strand
ATATTCTTCATTCTACATTATTTGGCACTCCTAATCTCTGGAGATTGTGAGACATTATAACCCATGTACTTCTACTATTTTCTGACACAGAGGATTTTCAGGATTAGATTTGCATGATGGGAGCCATTGATCTCTTAAAATGAAAAAAGTCCTGGAATTGATCAACCCCATAATGAACTACATTTTTTTACTATTTGGGGTGATAGCCAAGTCCAGTGGGACAAAATCTAGAATACAAAGTTGAGAAAATGATAGTTTGACATCCCATGTGGAAGATCCAGGATGATTTAGGGCAAGTGTACATCCAAAGGACAAGTTTAGGATAAATCAGGGAAGAAATGAGAGCCCAGTGGGATGGGGTGGATCAGCCAGGAATACTCATATCTGAGGACTTTGAGTGGTTTCTCCAGAGGTGAAGACCCAAAATTTTAGAATCACAGAGGGAATTGAAAATCTCTGAACATCATGGGCTCATGAATGTATAAAACTCAATGACTTTAATGTTCTTATCTGTAAAATGAAGATATTCATATCTTTTTATTCATTCAGAGTAGCTAAGTCCTTCTTATTCTTGACTGTGGGAGGGGAGGGCCCTCGTGCTATTCTTCATGCAGCACACTTGATGTGCCTGTTGTTTGGCCTGGGGATGCTTCCAGGTGAAGGGTTGGTATTCATGACAGATGGGTCTGGAAATTGGGCACAAGACCTGAGACTCATAGCTTCTTTCTCCATTCTCAACTTTGTTCACCTAGTGCTTATCTGCTTGTGAGTGAAAACCAAGAGGGAGAGAGTTGTCAGCTGCACTATTGACAATGCAACCATTGATGAGAAGGGTATTCTTTCTACTGGAATTGCCCATGTGTTGTCAGCAGATGGGCAGGTTTGTCCTATTGGCATGGATATTCTAAGCTTATTTAGGAGATATTCAAGGATCTGAGCTGCAGTTCAGTTTATCCAGGCCTCTTGAATGGTGATGGATATGTTAGGGGTTGATCAATAAATAATCTCCTTCCCAACATTACACAGATTTGTTCCAGACTCCATTAAGTGTCTGTATTTACTGGAAAGATAAGAAGTTTTTTCTCATCCAGCACATTTCTTGATGGAGAAATAAAGCACCCATTAATCATGTTAATGCCTGCAATTGGTTTTGGCATGCAGTGAACATTGGTGATAGAGATGAGTAAGAGCAGAAGTTTATAGTCAGTAGGGGGTTGGCATTTCAGCAGATTAATTCAATCAATGCAGTGTCACAGATGCTAGCATGCAGAGCTGTGCATTGTTGAGAGTAGCCACAGTGAGTGTTAGCTAATAGAAGGAATAAAAGAATCACTTATTTCACCCAATTTGTAATTTCTTAAAGTATTGATATACATTTACACATTTTGAAAACTTTTCAAAAAAGATAACTAAAATACTCCTACTTGGCCTCAATTGCTCAATTTCCAATTTTGTAGATAAGCTTTATTTAAACATCATAGATGGAAAAATTTATAAGGAGTATTGTTTCTTTAATTTTTGGATTGCATTCAGGAAAAGGATTATAGGGAACAGAGTAAAATTCATGGACCTGTGAAGTAAAATTGGAGAGACCACAATAGATCAAGAGGTAGTGAATATCCAAGAGATACAATGAAAAAGATAAGACTGGAAGGTCTCATACCACTGGAAAGTTCAGGCTAGGACTATCCT
Source organism: Cabassous unicinctus (assembly GCA_029593785.1). Lineage (NCBI taxonomy): Eukaryota > Metazoa > Chordata > Mammalia > Cingulata > Chlamyphoridae > Cabassous > Cabassous unicinctus. The sequence continues at coordinate 17,135 of JAQZBX010053817.1, read as the reverse complement.
AGAGTAAATCAGTCTCAGTGGTTTATAGTTTGTCCTGCTCAACTGTCTGTACCATTTGATGAACACCTGAGTTGTATAGGGTTGAGTAAGGTAGTACATACTGATCCTAAGTTCTGCATGAAATATGTTTGGTTCTGTGGAACACTGGACATTCTGCAATGTTCTATGCCATTTTAATGAATAATAGACCTATGACTTATGTTTAGATAGGAAGCATAAGCTCATTGGCTCTTTCAAAACTCAAAAGTGGTTGTGAAATGATTTCATAGATGAGATACGAGGCCTTTAGGGGAATAATCTAACCATAGTTATGAAGTAAATGTGGCAAATCATAGATATTGCATGCCTTTTTATGAGTCTGTAAATTTACTCCAAATTGATGGAAAATGGTGTTTTACTTATGAATGATCAAGTGCAAATTTTACAAAACCATTTGGAAATTATAATGACCAATTTATTACAAAATTCCAAGTTAATATTATACCCCATGTCATGTGATATTCTTTTATAATAGATTTTTTTATACTAAAAGTTGTGAAATTGCAAAACAAACATGGGAAACCTCATGCAGGGCTCCCATACCTCACCGCACCACCAATACCTTGCATTATTGTGAAACATTTGTAACAAATTATGAAAGAGCATCATCAAAGTATTACTACTAAATATAGTCCATATCTTACACTTATTATTTTCTCCAACTCACATTATTTTTTTGTTTATAATCATACAATTTATATAAAGTGTACAATATTATTTTGTATAATCACACAGTTGTGCATTCATCATTTAAATCAATATTAGAGCATTTTCATTACTCCAAAAAAAAGACAAAAAAACAAACCATTATCATAATCATATTTTAGGACTACTAATTACAAATCTTATCATGTGTTTTCACCATTTCTATTCATTTCTGAACATTTACAGCTTTCCATTTTCTAAACACATACTCTTCTCTGGTGACTTATATTTTAGCTATTAATTCCAGGAGTTTATTCATTATATTTAGTTCATAATAGCAAAATCATAAAATATTTGCCCTTTGTGCTTGGCTTGCTTCACTCAACATAATGTCCTCCAGGATCATCCATATTGTCATATAATTCAGAACTTTAAAAAAAATACTGCATGATTTTGCTATTATGAACTAAATATATTGTGTAAACTCATGGAGTTAGTAATGAGAATATAGGTCACCAGGAAATGGGAGGGTAGAGAATGGAAAGTTGAGGTTTAATCTGTGCAGAATTGGTAAAAAGGTTGTTTGTAAATCTTTGGAAATGAATTGAAATGGTGAAAGCATATAATAATAGCAATGCTATTGTATGGGTATGACAGTGCTTGAAAGGGAAAGTCTAAAGTTATGTAATTACCAGAAGGAAAGCTAAAAGCTATAACATGGTATGGTCTATGACAGTAAAACCTCATGTAAAACATGAATATGGGTGTTACTGCATATATAAGACTGTTTTTGCAAAATATAAATACAAATATACTAGAGAGGAGGAAAAAGAATAGCAGCTATGTATGGTAAGGGAAGCACACAGAGATTGGGAGTTGATGAGTTCTGTTTGTTCTTTATTTATTATTATTATTGAAATAATGAAAGTGCTCTAAGAATGAGTGAAGTGATGAATGAGCAAATATGTGATTACACCAAATGCCATTGATTTTACACTTCGGATGGATTTATGATTTATTAATATGTACCAATAAAATTGATTTGTTAAAAAGAAGAGGCAAGAGAAATGAATAAACATTTTTCTAAGGAAGATATACAAATGATGTAAAACACATGAAAAAAATGTTCAGCATCACTGGTTATTAGGGAAATGCAAATCAATGCACAGTGAGATATCATTTCACACCTTCTAGAATGGCCATTAATAAAAAAAACAGAAAACTGCAAGTAGAGAGGATGTAGAGATATAGGAACTCTTACTCACTCTTTATGGGAATACAGAATGGTAAAGGAGATGTGGAAACTGGTTGTTCCAAAGGAAGTTAGATATAGATCTGTCATGTGACCCAGCAATAACATTCTGTACTTGCTCTCACAACTGTTTGGTTTTTTGTCTGGCTTTCTTCACTCAATATAACATCCTCCAGGTTCATCCATGTTGTCATATGCTTGAAGACTTTATTTCTTCTTACCACTGCATAATATTCCATTGTGTGCATACACCACAAGTTTTAGCTATTCATCACTTGCCAATTTTTAATCTGGTCATTTGTCTATTTATTTTTGAGTTGTAGAATCTCTTTATATATCAACGATATTAGACCCTTGTCAAATGTGCAACTTCCAAATATTTTCATCCATTGAGTAGTCTATCTTTTTACCCTCTTCACAAAGCCCTAAGGGGGTTCATAAGAGTTTAATTTTGAGGAACAACAATTTATCATTTTTTCTTTTGCTTCTCATGCTTTGGGTATAAGGCTTAATACACCCACACCTACTACAAGGTCTTATAGATGTTACCCTCTATTATCTTCTAGGAGTTTTATGGTACTGACTTTTATGTTTATGTTTTGATGTATTTTGAGTTGACTTTTATAGAGAATGATATAGGAGTTCTGTTTCATTCTTTTGGCTATGGATATCCAGTTTTCCCAGCAACATTTGTTGAAGAAATTGTTCCTTCTCAGAAAAGAGGATTTGGTAAGCTTATCAAAACTCAGTTGACTATAGATATGAGGGTCTTTGACGTCTCAATTTGATTCAAATGATCAATCAATGTGTCTATCTTTATGTCAATACTATGCTATTTTGACCACTGTAGATTTATAGTATACTCCAAGGTCAGGAAGTGTGAGTCTTCCAACTTCACTTTTCTTTCTTAGAATGCTTTTGGCTATTCAGGACCCCGTTCACTTCCAATTAAATTTGGTAATTGACTTTTCTATTTCTATAGCATAACCTGTTGAAATTTCAATTGGTATTGCATTGAATATATAAATCAGTTTAGATAAAATTAACATCTTCATGATGTTTAATTTTCCAATACATGAGCACAGAATGTTCCTCTATTTAGGTTTTCTTTGATTTCTTTTAGCTGTGTTTTGTAGTTTTCTGAATACAGATCCTTTACATACCTGGTTAAAGTAATTCCTAGATATTTGAGTCATTTTGTTGCTACTGTAAATGGATTATTTTTTATTTCCTCCTCAAATTGTTCATTACAAGTGTATAGAAACACTACCAATTTTTGCATGTTCATCTTGTATCCTACCACTTTGATGAACTCATTTATTAGCTCTAATACCTTTATTGTGACTATTTCAGAATTTCTTGAGTGTAGGATCATGTCATCTGTGTATTGTGAGAGCTTTACATCCTCTTTTCAACTTTGGATGACTTTCATATCTTCTTCTGCCCAATTACTCCAGCTAGAACTTCTAACACAGTGTTGAAAAACAGTGGTGACAGTGGGCACACTTGTCTTGTTTCTGATTATAGAAGGAAAGCTTTCAACCTCTCCCAATTGAGTAACATGTTGGTGGAGGTATTTTCATATATGTGCTTTATTATGTTGAAACACTTTACTTCTATGCATATCTTTCAAGGTATTTTTATTAAGAAATGTCCTGGATTGGTATAATAGTGTTTCTGCATCAATCAAGATGCTCATGTAATTTTTGTCTTTGATTTTTTTAATTTGGTGCATAATGTTAACTGATTTTCTTATGTTGAACTACCTTGCATACCAGGAATAATGCCCATTGACCATGACATATAATTTTTTTTATTTATTTACTTTTTTATTAATTATTTTAATATTCTCTTGAATTTGATTTGCAAGAATTTTGTTGAGAATTTTTGCATCTATATTCATTAGAGATTGGTCAGTAATTTTCTTTACTTATAGTATCTATTTTTAAACAAATAAATTTTTGATACATATTAATAAAGCACACAATTTATCCAAAGTGTACAATCAATGATATTTGGTATAATCACATAGTTGTGCGTTCATCACTTTAATCATTATTAAAACATTTTCATTATTTCAATATTAATAATAATAAACAACATACAAAAAAACAAACATTCTTTCTGCCCCTTTTTCATTCTCTTCTCCTTCAGGGCAATCAATAATGTGAATGTTTGTGTGTTTCACATTGTCATTCAATTCCCTGAGATTCTGTTCCATTTTTTCCTTCTCTATTCTTTCCATTCTCTATTCTTTATTCTCTCCATTCTCTATTCTTTCCATTCTCTATTCTTTTTGTTCTTCTGTGTTTTTCAATTCAGAAGTTCTACCTTAGAAAACAGTAATTCAGTCTTCAAGCAATTAAAATCTTCTCTTATGTGCCTCTAATGTATTTTTAACCTCATTCATCATGTCTTTCATTCCCATAAGGTCTGTAACTTTACTTTGCAGGCTTTCAAATTGTCCTTTTTGCCTTCCCAGTGTCTTCTTAATATCCTTTATTTCTTTAGTCATATTTTCTTTAAATTCTTTGAAGTGATTTAAGAAAATTTTGTGTTTATCACTGACTAACTGTCTTAAATCTTGTATCTCTTCAGTATATTTGGTTTGCTCTTTTGGCTAGGCCATCTTTTCCTTTCCTATGGCTTGTAATTTTTTGATAATGTCTAGGCATCTGAATATGTTGGTGAATTTACTCTGATGGCCAATTTCTCTCTCTTCCCTATTATTTTTATTCATAGCTTTTCTTTGATATTTGATTCAACTTATTCCCATATTTAAAATTGCTAAGCTTAAGTTTTCAAAATCAGGCCAGTCACTCACTAGTTGGACACAGATTTTCTTGCAGGGGCTGGATACAGAGACCATGAAGAGTTTTTTTTTTTTTTTTTCATTCAATTTCAAGAACTATCAGCAGATGGTGCTAGTGAGTGTACCTTTCCATGGAGGTGTTTCAGTCTTGGCTTCTGTGTTCCTGTGTTGAATATTCAGATTGGAAATTCAAAGCAGGCCCTGCTGATCAAATCCACTGAAGAAAAGCCCCCTGACCTCCCCACCCATTTCCTTTGAAAGAGCTGACATGGAGGAAGATGTCTGATCCACTTTCAATGGGCTGTAGTGAGCCATGTGAGTTACCCTAGCTTAATATCTTGGGGTGGGAGAGGGGAGCACTTCCCGGCCATCACAGGGGCTTGGTAACTCACATTTGTCACTTTGGCTTCTTTGACTCTCTGTCCCCCACCTTCCTGGGAGTTGTGTAGCACTGTTCTGGTCTGCTTACACCCAAAGCAGGTCCCTCTGACAGATTGTGGCTCTTTCTCCATAGTTTTTGTAAAAGCATTCAGCTCTGCATGGTAGTCCATTGCAATATTCACACAATCCCCCCTATAATAGAATTTTAAATATTCAGTATATGTATATGTTTCTGTATGTGAAATGCAGATGACCATTCAGCACTGAGAATTATCTGACTTGAAACTCAAACTCTGAGCTTTCTATAAAGAGTCACCACATCCTCAATGTTGCTCTCAAACATTATGCTCTGGACATTTGTAGAGATGACCCCCTCTGAACCTGAACATCCATGATATTTTTTGGAGTTAGTAAATTTGAAAGATCTAATTATCAACTTCACCCAGGAAGAGTGGGGCCTGCTGAACTCATCCCAGAGAAAACTATTCAGAGATGTGATGTCAGAGAATACCCGTCATTTGGTCTCATTGGGTGAGTCTCTAAAATTTGCCTATCTATTAATACCTTTATTTTCTTAAGATCCAAAAAGAATTATTTGTCAATATTGTTTTATATTTTTCTTTTTATTTTATATACTTTCTGTGTATAAATATTTTATATTATTTTATAACATGTACAGCTACCTATAAGGAATCTTTTTCTTTGCTTACTATTTATATCTAATTTTCATGTCACTAGAATGTAATCTTCTTGAACACCCATTTTATGTTTTTCTTCTACTTAATGTTCAACAGTCAGCAGAGTTGGGAATTTAGTGCATATTTTCTGAAAAAATAAATAAGTGGAATATATGTCATTAATACTTATTATGTTCCAGGGAATTCATGTGAATTCAGGCTAGAGTAATAAAAACAACAGGTATATCCTTTTCCACATGCCACATCCTGTGATGTTCTTGCTACCTTAATTTTTAAGTTAATGTAAACCTTTTCTTTCATTTGACCTTATGAACTCAGTGAATAAATATTTGGATAGCACTGTGCATTTACAAATTGCTTTTATAAAGCTGTTTCCACAGATGCCACTTGCTCCTAACAAAGACTGAAGTCTGGATTTTCTTTCCCATTTTACATGTGAAAAAACATGAGGACCAGGGAGGGGGAGAGACAAGCCATTGTTACTCAGCAGAGGAAGAGAGGAGCTGCTTCAGGAATATGGGCTTCTAAACTCCAAGCTTCAATTTCTTTCTACCACCTTAGAAATAGAAGGATTTGGCTCCCAGACAAGCATGGCTAATTGAATCTGAATTTAGTGTACCTGATTTCCTTCCTTACCATCCATTTTTCAACCCCACATTAAAAGACACAAAGGTATTTCAAGATATTGTGAGGCCCTGAAGAATGAATGAGCTTAGTAGCCACATCAGGAATTCACAGTTGACCAGAATGAATAGGTGCAGACTTCAGGGAGGTAATTGGAACCAGGCAGCTCCACCAAGACAGCCCCTTGGCTGACTGGGAAAAAGCATGATGACATGGCCCTAGAGCTCCCTTTGCTGGCCAAAGCATATCAGCCTTTTCTTGCTCATTGTCCAGGAGATGCCAAAGCCTCCTGGAGTTAATGGGAGGTTTTTTGCAGAAGGGCCCCAGGAGAAGGGCCCTGTGTGGCCAAGAAAGGGAGGGAAGGTCAGTATGGAGAGGAGCTTTCCATGAGCAGGTGGAAGAAAAAGCAGCTGTATGTGTGCTGGAGGTGGTTTCAGTGGTCTATGGGGTGGGGCCAACCACAGATGTCCTGAGACTTTTCAAGGGGTTTAGGAATAAACAATGGCCACTTCAACTAATAAAACATTTAAATGTAAGTTTTTTTAGCACATAAAGGGAGGACATCCCAAAAGACCATTGTCTGCAAGCTGAAGTGATAAGGGAGCAGAACTTAGGAGTAAACTGAGAAAGCCCGTCAACATGGAGAGAGCAGAGCTGAGTCCTAAAGAGAAAAGGCACAGAAAGACAGGAAAAAGAAGGTTGGGGTTGGGAGTGAGGAGAGAGGAGGTAAGCTGGTGTCCATGGGAAACAGAGAAAGAGCAGGCAGGCACCAGGCCCCTTGTCCCACTGTCATCTGCTCTATTCTTATTGCATAGCTTTGGGAACTATTTTGCCTGGGTCCCTGCTTCTTACAGCCCAATTACTGAGAAACACAGAACTTGGCCATGAAAGTTGTGACGTGGGGTTTGGACATGCTGAATCCCAGTTTTCTAAATTTATAAAAGTAGGATGACAAAGGTTATCAGCAGGACTAGTTTACAGTCAGTTCTCAATAATTATGCTGCAATTTCAATGCTCTGTGATGGCAGAGGCAGGCAGAGTCTCACCTCTGCCATGCTGTTGGAACCCCAGGCCCTTTCATGGGCTTCATGAGAGATTTCAAATTGTCAGGCATTTAGTGTGTTTAGCTCAGTGGGTGACCACCTGTTTCACATAAAGAGGTCCTAAGTTCAATTCGTAGTACATGCTTAAAAATAAAAAAGAATTTGGTAAGTGACAGAGCCTCTACATGAAAGGAAAAGTCCAGGCTTCATGGCCTAGTAGCTGCCTCTGTGTGAATGGAGAATGTTTTTAGGACTAACTAAGAAGGAGGGAGAGAAATCATTGGTGTGATGGTAATACACTCTATTTGATAAGTGTTTTGTTTAAATAGTATTTTTTGAAAAATATCAGTGAAACATAAGAATTTCTGATGAATGATTTTAGCTGCAAAATTTTCCTAAAAATGAAAAGACCCATACCCAAATAATTAAATGGCATGTATAGTAATGAAGACTAATGGTGTATGCAACTTAATTTGAAAAGCAAATTATTTTTTATAAAACATAAAGAAACAAAGTGCTTTGAATAGATAGAAAGAAAGATAAATCAATAAAAAAATATAGCAAAATATTCATTGTATATTACAAAAAACAATGAATATATAGATGTTGGCTATACAATGAGCTAATCTTGAGCATAAGATTCTTTTTTTCCTTATGAAATGAAGTGTCAAAATTTAATAATACAGTTCCTAGTGAATTTTTGATTGAATGCAAGCAAAAATTCATAATGTACTCCTTTAAAGTATCTAAAATAATAATCCTATATAACAAAACATATAGATTAAGGGACATTTTTTTCAAAAAAAATATAACAAATTTAATTTCTTTTCATTATCTAAAAGGAAAATTATTTCTAATTTCATATTAAATAATATTTTAAATGATGGAAACAGATTAAGTTCAAAGGAATACAGCATGTAATATTGCAATTAATGAAAGATTTTAAAGAACATTTCTTCAGAAAACACATAATTATCTGTCAAAATTGTCATTTGAGAGTGTTCTATAGTATGGATAATGTATAAAGACAATGAATATATGAGATAGGATATAGGAAAAGATGAGAAAATTATGCTATTTTTAAAATTTGATGTAAATATTAAATATTCCAAATCATTAACTTTGTTATTATATAGATGTGTATTTCTTATTACTCATTTTTCCAGACTTCACATGCCCTAATTGTTGGATAAACTACATAATATTATAGATACAGAGAAACCATGCACCAAGGAAATAAAGACAAAATAATAGGATATATATTTGAATGAATATTTTTCTTTATTGATATCATACTCACATGCATTTGTTAATTGTAAAAATAGCTATTTATCCATCTCCCTGTATTTTTCTAATTATATAAACACTTATAAATGGTTTATTTACATTATTTATGGTTTTAGAATTTTATTATTATTATTTTTACCATTTTGTTATGTTACATAAAATAGAACATCTACTAAGAATTGGGAGTTGCCAAGAGCAGAAATCCTTTACAAAAAAATTGCAGGGTCTTTTTGGAAGCTAAATATTAGCCAAGGGTTAGTGGAGACCAGAAAATGGAGCATTTCTGATAAGCTGCAATTTGAACATTGAATTAAATGATGGTCTCTTTCTGGTAAGTATAGCCTGTTAAACATGGAAAAGTGTGGTGTAGTAACCAATGTATGTATCTCTTCCATGACTTGTAAAGCCATCCTGTGTATTGAAGTAATTAAATATCATCTAATCATTGTAAATTTCCACTTTGAAATGTCCTAATTTCCTTCATAAGCCACTGTTATGCACTCACCATTTTGAGGCTTTCACTTCTGACTTTCCCAGTTTGAGATTCCCCACTGGTGGTGTTTCTCTTTAAGTAAAAATGTAGCTTTGATAATATCAGTTATTTCTTTCTTTTGACAAGTTTGCCATCAGTTGTAGGATCCTGAGCAGACCAAGAATGATTTCTGTGGCTGGTGAATCACCAGGTGTGGTACACACAGGACCCATTTGTCCACTACTCTCTCTCCTCCAGCAGAGAATTTGGGGCAAATTTCTCCCATATAAAAATCTAAGTTTGTGAAATGATTTGCTACATTATGTGTTATGGGAACACAGGCTCAGTCACAACCGAGATTCTCAGCAAATGACCATTTTATTACACAGCCCAAAGGGTCAAAAAAAACAGGGAAGAGAGCCAACTGAGGCCTGAAGAGGCAAAGTGCTTGGTTGATGTTTGGTAAATGGTGACTCCATACACCCCACTTCAAGTCAGAAATGAGTGTCAGAAATGAGGGACACTGTGCAGCTCAAGTGTTGGGTTTTATATACCACATGGGGAAGGGGCCCTCTTACTGTGCAAAAAAGCATGAATCAAGTAAATTTTGTGCAGCATTTCCAGACTGACAAGCAGCTGGAGAAGTTTGTCCACATTTTGGGGTTCAAAGTACATCCAGGCCATTACATTTATGGGTAGCTTATTGGAAGCTTTTTTTTTTTCATATTTGAAATTTAATGTCTCTCCTGGGCTACAAACAAAAACAGCAAAATATCTACATACATGCAATCAAGAGGGGAAAGAAGGGTACTAGACAATAGCTGGGAGATGGTTGCTGAATGTGTCCATGACTTCCCCAGGAGAGCTCTGCAAGGTTTATTGTTGGGTTAGTTTTTCACTTGTTCTCAGTGCTTACTTTTTGAGTTCCTGTTCATGTCTGTTGGGGTGGAAGGGCATAGTACAGAGATTTTGGCACACCTTAAGACAGCTATTTTGCAGTTTTGAGGGTCCATATATAATTTTCATTTTTGGAGCCTTTGGTTGAACATGGGGACTTCGTAGTCAAAATCTCTTATTTTCTTTCCTGAAAAATGCTCTAATGTCTGTTTTCTCACTATAGGCCTGGTGTATATTTGTTTCTGAATAAATGGGTGAGTCTCACCAAAGATAATTTGAGTTTGCAGTGGCTACTTGGGGAATATTTGAATTAACCAATGATGACCATTTGAAGTGTGTACTTGAGAAAGAAGTTTCTGCTCTCCATCAAAATAGTGGAGTCCATTCTTTTATTGGTTTTCAGAAGTTTTAAAATCTATAATTGTTGTGGCAGATGAAGCTTAGGTGATGAGAAACCCAAGCATGCACTCAGAGACAGAAGGACAAAATTTTATTATGCATGGACCCAGAGGAGAGTCAAGTCTCCAAAGAATCTGAGCCCTGGGCATCAGGTTTTGTGGGATTATATAGGTTTCTGTTTATTGGCTAGTGGATTGCTGGGCAAGTGGGTAAATTCCTGAAACAATCAGGGAGGCAGAGGTTACAGAAGCAAAGGTGTGAGTTTAGCTTATCTTCCTAAAGCAGAGGGCCTCAGGGAGGAGAGAAGTAGAGTCTTTAATTTTGTAGATTTCAGACAAAAGGGGGAGGAGGGCACTTATCTCCCTAAGTTGTGGATTCCATGGGAGAAAGAGAGGAGGGGCAGTTATTTTCTCAAAGCTGTGGCTTTCTTGTAAGGAGGAGGAGAGAGTGCTGTTAAAGAGGCAGCAGCAATTTTTTTTTTCATCATTCCCCCTTTGATGCCCTTATAATTTGTTATGAGGCATCATCTGCTAACATGGAGAAGTTGGGACCCCTTGCTAGGGAGTAGTGGCACTTACTAGCAAGCTTCAAAAGCAGCAGAACTTTCTGCACTTGCAGGGGTTTTGGCAGAGGTAAGTTAAGTGCTATCCTATTTTGTAGGGCTGCTCCAGCTAGTGAGTTGATCTGTTTCTGGAGAGAAACTAAAGAATGTGTCACTTGCTTAATGTTTTATTTAGTTTTCAGGAAAGCTTATAGTAGAATTTAACAGAGGAGTCCAGTCTTTTAAGCCCCATTTTTATTCCCACAGTTACTTTTGTCCTTATGAGGTTAATCAGGAGGGGCTGGGGTGCCTGAGTAGGTTTTTTTGTTTTGTTTTGTTTTGTTTTCAGAGGGACAGACACAATCAATAGTAGTTGGTTCTGGGGCTGATATTGTGGAGGAGAGCATAGGTGGTGTTAATCAACTATCTCACTTGTTGAACTGGGGCTGTGAATTGAGAGAGCTGATAAAGTTTTGTTAAATTTGTTTGCTGAAGAGAGGCAAGATGCTGTTGGTTTAGGAGGGCACTTGCTGACTAGCTCTCTGAGGATGGCTGATTGGGGAGATGGTCCTGCCTGGGGGTCTGTGCTGTGGATGCACAGAGTGGGAAGCTTGGAACATCTATCTGGAGGCAGCTCGATAGCATGGACTGTTTGGTAGAGATTTGTGCTGCTAGCTTGTCTCTTTGCTATGCTTCTTCTTCAGTGATTTCCCATTGTCTGTCCATACTGATTTTGTATCCCAAGCTATCTCTTTTCCTTCCTTCATCTTTCTGTCTTCTGCTTTCTGTTGTGGCTCTTACATACCATGTTTTTTCATTAGCCCACAACTTAAGGGTGTCAATTTCTATTCTATCTATTCTGTTTTCTACTTTTCAAATTGATATTAACATTTTTCTTTCAGCCTTTTCTTTACTCTTTCTCTCCCTCTTCATCATTGTAGCCTTCTAAATCATTATATATATATTTCTCTATTTGGTTTCCAAGTCCATTATAGGAACTCCACTTTTTTCCCTATTATTCTACATGGCCTATGTGAGTTAAATATTCATTTCACTAAGTCTTATACAGCCCCTCTTCTAACTTCTATCAATATTACTATTATCCTTTTTTCTTTTTCACATCTTTTGATTCCTCTGGCCCTAATCTTTTGCCTTAGGGAAACATGGAAAGAAGCAAGGAAATAAAATGAGAAGAAAAAGTGTCAAAGAGAAAACTTAACACACACACAGAACCACCAACTAAATAAAACTGTAAAGAAGAGAGAGAAGATAATCAACTGAATAAACCCATCAAGATAAAATGATGACTAGAGAGCAACAAAAAATTACAAACCACACTGAGAAACAGGAAGACATGGACCAGTCCAATGAACAAACTAAAAACCATGAAGAGATGCAGAATATCAAACAACTAATCCAAACAAATATCATGGACCAACTTTAAGAAGTGAAGGAAGAGATTAAGGATATTAAGAAGACACTGGAAGAACATAATGAAGAAACTGTAAACATACATAAAAAGATAACAGATATGATGGTTATCAATGGCACAATCCAAGAAATCAAAAAGATGCTGGATTCACATAACAACAGATTTGAACGGGCAGAAGAAAGAATTAGTGATGTGGAAGACAATAAATCTGAAATCAAACAGATAGTAGAACAGATAGACAAAAAAAAAAAAAATAGAAAAAATCCAGCAGGGACTCAAGAATTTAACTGACAACACAAAATGCAGAAACGTGTGCATTATGGGCATCCCAGAAGGGGAAGACAAGGGAAAGGAAACAGAAGGAGTGCCGAACGATATAATAGCTGAGAACTTCCCAACCTTATTGAGAGAGATGGATGTGCAGATACAGGAAGCACAGTGCACCTCAAATAGTATAAATCGCAACAGGCCAACTCCAAAGCATATACTTGTCAAAATTTCCAATGCTCAAGACAAAGAGAAAATACTCAAGGCAGCAAGAGAAAAGAGAACCATCACATACAAGGAAAGCACAATAAGATTAAGTGCTGATTTCTCATCTGAAATCATGGAGGCAAGAAGACAGTGGTATGACATAGTCAAAGTAGTATAAGAAAAAAACTTCCAGCTATGAATTCTCTATCCAGCAAAACTGGCTTTCAAAAATGATGGAGAGTTCAAAATATTCACAGAAAAATGGAAATTAAGAGAGTAAGCCAATAAGAAACCAGCACTTCAAGAAACACTAAAGGAAGTTCTACAAGTTGAAAGTAAAAATCAAGGGAGAGAGAGTTGGAGGAGAGTTTAAAAACAGCTAAAAAGACAAAAACAGAAACAAAACAACATAAGACATACATTAACCCAAAGAAAATATGGCTGAAGTAAGAGATTCTTTGCAAGTAATAACACTGAATGATAATGGATTAAATTCACCACTCAAGAGACACAGATTTGCAGAGTGGATAAGGAAATATGATCCATTTATATGCTGTCTACAAGAAACCTACCTTAGACCCAGGGATTCAAGGAGGCTGAAAATGAATGCCTAGAAAACAATTTTACAAGCTAACAATAGGCAAAAAATGGAAAGAGTAGCTATTCTAATATCAGACAAAAAAGACTTTAAATGCAAAACTATTGTAAGAGATGAAGATGGACACTATATATTAGTAAAAGGGGTAATCTCTCAAGAAGTGAGAACAATCATAAACATTTATGCACCTAACCAGGGTGCCTCAAAATACATGAGGTAAACTCTAGAAAAAATAAGTGGAAAAATAAATGCCTCTACAATTATAATGGGGGACTTTAATACACCATTATCATCATTAAACAGAACATCTACATAGAGAACCAATAAAGAAACAAAGATTCTGAACAATACATTAGAGGACCTGGACTTAATAGACATATACAAAACACTACACCCAAATACAGCAGGATTTACATTCTTCTCTAGTGCACATGGATCATACTCCAAGATAGACCACATATTAGGCCACAGAAAAACTCTCAATGAATTCAGAAAGATTGAGATTATACAAAGTAATTTCTCTGACAACAATGGAATGAAATTGGTAATCACTAAAGGCCAGAGAATCAGATTAGGCACAAAGATATGGAAGTTAAACAACACACTCTTAGACAAACAGTGGGTCAAGGAGGAAATCTCAAAAGAAATCAGTAACTACCTTGAAACTAATAAAAATGACAACACAACATATCAAAACATATGGGATGCAGTGTAAGCTGTCCTGATTGGGAAGTTCATAGCTATAAATACATCTATTAAAAAAGAAGAAAGAGCTAAAATTGAAGACCTAACTGCACACTTGGAGGAATTGGAAAAATAACAACAAACTAAACCTAAAGGAAGTAGAAAGAAGGAAATAACAAAGATTAGATCAGAACTAAATGAATAGAGAATAAGAAAGCACTAGAAAAAATAAACAAAACCAAAAGCTGGTTCTTTGAGAAGATCAATAAAATTGACAAATGCTTAACCAGACTAAGAAAGAAAAAGAGAAAATAGATGCAAATACACAAAATAAGGAATGAGCAAGGGGATATCACTACTACAACAGAAATAAAAAGTATCATAAAAGGATACTTTGAAAAATTATATGCCAATAAGAATGATAATTTAGAGGAAATGGACAAGTTTCTAGAATCTCAAAAACAGCCTACATTGATGAAAGAAGATATTGATGAACTCAAGAGTGCAATTACAAGTAAAAAGATATTCTCAGTCACCAAAAACCTCCCAACTAAGTACAGCCAGATGGTTTCACAGCTGAATTCTACCAAACATTCTGGAAAGAGTTAACACCAATTCTGCTTAAGCTCTTCCAAAAAATAGAAGTAGGAGGATTATTGCTTAACTCATTCTATGATGCTAACATTACCCTAATACCAAAACCAAACAAAGCTACCACAAGAAAGGAAAATTATAGACCAATTTCTCTAAAGAACCTAGATGCTAAAATCCTCAACAAAATACTTGCTAATCACATTCAACAACATATCAAAATGATTATACACCATGACCAAGTGAGTTTCATCCTGGGTATGCAAGGATGTTTCAATATAAGAAAATCAATCAATGTAATACACCACATAAACAGATTTAAAGAAAAAAAATCACATGATCATCTCTATAGATGCAGAAAAAGCACTCAACAAAAACAGCATGCTTTCCTGATAAAAGCACTGCAAGAGATAGGAATAGAAGGAAACTTTCTGAATATGATAAAGGGTATATATGAAAAACCCAAAGCTAATATCATCTTCAATGGTGAAATCCTAAAAGCCTTCCCTCTGAGATTGGGAACAAGGGAAGGATGCCCACTATCACCAATCCTATTTAACATTGTCTTAGACGTACTTGCTTGAGCACTGAGGCAAGAAAAAGATATAAAAGCATCCAAATAGGAAAAGAAGAAGCAAAAATTTTGTTGTTTGCAAATGACATGATCCTATATGTAGAAAGCCCTGAGAAATCTATGACAAAGCTTTTGGAACTTGTAAAGGAGTTCAGTAATGTCTCAAGCTATAAGATCAATGCTCAAAAATCAGTAGCATTTCTGTACATCAATAACGAGCAATCTGAGGAGGAAATCAAGAAAAAAAACACCTTTTACAATAGTAACTAAAAGAATCAAATACCTAGGAATAAATTTAACTAAAGATGTAAAGGACTTATATACAGAAAAGTACACAACACTGTTAAAGGAAATCAAAGAAGACTTAAATAAATTGAAGAATATTCCATCTTCATGGATACGAAGACTACACATCATCAAGATGTCTATCCTACCCAAACTAATCTACAGAGTTACTGCAATCCCAATAAAAATCTACACGGCATTTTTTAAGGAACTGGAAAAACTAACTACAAAATATATTTGGAAAGGTAAGAGGCCCTGAATTGCCAAATACATATTGAAAAAAGGGAAATGAAGTTGGAGATATCACATTACCTGACTTTAAACACACTACAAAGCTACAGTGCTCAAAAGTGCATGGTATTGGTACAAGGATAGACATATCACCAATGGAACTGAATTGAGAGTTATGATGTAGATCCTCACATATACAGTCATCTGATATTTGACAAGGCCACCAAGCCCACTCAGTTGGGAGAGAATGGTCTCTTTAACAAGTGGTGTTTGGAGAGCTGGATATCCATATTCAAAAGAGTGAGAGAGGAAAACCATCTCACACCTTATACAAAAATCAACTCAAGATGGATCAAAGATTTAAATATAAGAGCCAAAACCATAAAGGCCTTGGGAGATAATGTAGGGAAGCATCTACAGGACCCTGTAATAGGAAATGGTTTCATGAACTTCACACCCAAAGCACAAGAAGCAAGGGAAAAAATAGATAAATGGGATCGCCTCAAAATTAAAAACTTCTGCACCTCAAAGGTCTTTATTAAGAAGATAAAAAGGCAGCCTACCTAATGGGAGAAAATATTTGGCAACCATGTATCTGATAGGAGCCTAATATCCTGCATACATAAAGAAATCCTACACCTTGAAAATAAAAAAACAAACAACTCATTTTAAAAAATGGGCAAGTGACCTGAAATGACACCTCTCCAAGGAAGAAATACAAATGGCTAAAAAGCACATGAAAAAATGCTTGACATCGCTAGCTATTAGGAAAATGCAAATCAAAACTACAATGAGATACCATCTTACACCCATCAGAATGGCAGCTATTAAAAAAAACAGCAGACTATAAGTGTTGGAGAGGATGTGGAGGAATAGGAACCCTCATCCACTGCTGGTGGGATTGTGGAATGGTCCAGCCACTGTGGAGGACAGTTTGGTGGTTCCTCACAAAACTAACAATATATCTTCCATATGATCCAGTGTTTCCACTGCTGGGTATATATCCAGAAGAATTGAAAGCAAAGACATGAACAGATATATACACACCAATGTTCATAGTGGCATTGTTCACAATTGCCAAAAGTTGGAATCAGCCCCGGTGCCCATCAACAGATGAATGGATAAACAAAATATGGTACATACATACAATGGAATATTACTCAGCTGTAAGAAGAA
>JAQZBX010053816.1:0-18797 GCA_029593785.1 Cabassous unicinctus | reverse complement strand
TATTTGAAATTACTGTTAAAAAGGCAAAAAAGATTCTTAGTCAATTCTTAAAAACTTGTTTTTGTGAATAGTTTCTAATTTATTCCTTATAAAATATTTTGTCTGAATACTAGGTTTCCTTCTTGAATCTCCTTAAGTATAGCTTAAGACATGTTTTCTTTTCAGATAATTATTACTATGGTAAAATAATAACAGTGAATCATCTAGACTAATACATTATACACTTAATTTCAATATATTTGGGCAAAAATATAAATGCACAGTTTTCTTTTTCCCATAGAGTTTTATCTATTTAGTCTTTTCTCACTGTCAACATAATTGCTATTCCTAAATCCCCAAATAAAGCGACTAATATAGTATGAGTCAAATATTATGAGCATTATCTTAGGATTTACTTAAATAAGACTTAGTTTTTAAATCTAGTTCTCTAAAGTTTGCTTTTAAATAGATAAAATGGTATATTAAAATTAAATTGGGTAAATTGGATAAATTTTAAATGTTCAATAAGACAATATAGATGATAAAAGAGACAAATTTAAATAAAACTTTTATGCCAGAGTAAAGAGGGAAACTACAGAAAAGGACAGTTATAAGCATTGAAAATATTTGACTATAGAACTAGATTAAGACAAATATGGGGACTAGAATGACAGATAATAATAAAAATCTAATTTGTCCTGATAATGAGATATTACCTGGTAACACAAGTTGGGAAAGAGGGGCAGAAGAAATGGCTTGGAGCTATTTCAAACATAAAATCTAATAAAATAGGAAACTATACTTTGTAGAAAAATAGAGGACTGCATTGTTCTTGTCTTTGCTCACTTTTGATCTATCAGTTATGGAGAGAAGTATGGACTTATCAGTTTCTCCTTGTAGATTGGTTCGTTTTTGCTATATATATTTGACCCGATAATTTTGTAAACATTATAATTAAAGAGATTTGTTTTATGTTTTCTACTTGGCAAACACTTAACAAATATTCTCTCTCTCTTTATTCTGATTAAGATGGTTATTTTGTTGGTATAGTTTGTATGGAACCATTTAGACTGAAGAAGAGGAGAGTTACTGGGGAATACATCTAATTTAATGTAAAATTCACAAAATATGAATATTACTTAAAATTATGCACAAAAATATTTTAAATAATATGTTATAGTTGAAATAGATGATTCAGCTCTATTTAATGACTATTTAAGTGAAATTCTATTCAATTATCTTTTATATAAATATTTTTAATTTTTAAAAGAAACAGTAATTTATTAGAAATTTGATAAAAGCCAGATTCCTTCAGACTCTAGCTATTTGATAAACATCAAAACCAAGAAAGAAAAAAAATTATGCATTATATTCTCTAACCACAGCTAACAACATCAAGAGTATCAATAAAAATAAAGATAGAAATCCTAATCATATATAATGTGGATGTTAGGAGAAATATGAAAGGTAAAAGCAAATTTAATTTAAAAACCAATAATTTACATTTCATGTACATATGTACACATACACAGAACAAAACATCATTCATGTTTTTAAAAAATGATATCTAAAGTAGTAAATAGTCTAACTGGGGTGATTAAGCAGTAATGTCAAGGGGAAGTGCTATATCATGTAGCCACTGCAAAGCACTGTCCAATGAAAGTGCTACTTAACAATGATATACTGAGAAACCCTGGCATACAGGGCTAGATTTCATTTTTTACCAATATTAATTTTATCATTTTATTCTGACTCTATTAATCTCTAGTAATTTTTTTGCCTCAAAGTTTATTTTGCTTAATATTAATATAGCTACACTAAATTTTTCAGGTTAGAATTTGCCTAATATACTTTCTTCTGTCCTTTTTTATGGTCATTATTTCTATGGCCTTATATTTTAGGAGTTATCATTTGATTTGTTAACCCAATCTGATCACCTTTCTTTAACTTAGTGACTTTAGTAAGTTACATTTTTTATAATTGTTATTTTTATATGATTCTTTGCTATCATCATATTTTATGTTTTATTTTCTAGCTTTTATAGGCTCCTGTTTTTTCTTTCTCTCTTCCCTGTATTCTTTAGGTGATTTTTAAATAGTGCATCCCTCCTCTAATCTATCTGTATTTTAAAACTATTGTTAAATAAATATTTAACAAATTATAAAGCGGATCAATACCTCAACCTTCCCTGAACAATAAAACATTGGTTCACTTAAACTTTGGTTAGCTTTTCATGCAGTTGTTCCCAAGTGTTCTATTTCTGTCTTATTCTATCTTGAGAAATATTTTGCTATTGTTTTATACATTTTTTGTTCACCCATTTATGTACCTCTTTGTTTGCTCATCTATTCTTCTTCCATTTCACTTTCTTTCTATCTAAAGTGCATCCTTTAATAAGGATGTATGGGCAATACACTATTTTTTTGTCTGAAAAATTCTTCATTTACTTCTAATTCTTGAAAAATGCATAAACACAATTCCATGATGACCATTACTTTTTTTCTCATTAATTTCATTTTAATATGTCGTGGTCTTCTGGTTCCATTTTTTCACATCAAAAAAGCCATTAATCCAGCTTTTTTTTGTAGGTGTTTTGACTTTTTCTATGGCAACTTTGAAGATTTTCCCTTTGTTTTTGATGTTCTCTGGTTGCCACAATAATTTAAGGTGTAAATCTCATTTTATTTATCCTGTTTGAGATTCATTATAATCCTTAAATCTTAATATTCATGGCCTATATCAATTCTATAAAATTTTCAGCAGTTTTCTAAAATATTGACTCTCCCCTATTCTATTTTCTTCTGTTAGAACTCCAAATTAAATAAATATCAGACCTACTCATTTTGTTTTCCATGTCTCTTAATTTATATCTGAGATTTTTTCATTTCTTTGTCTGACTGCATTCCAGATAATTTCATTTATAAAGTAAATATTTATTGACCTCCAATTATATGCCAGCAACTGTTTAAGGTATGGGAATAGAACAATGAACAAAATAGGCAATGTCCCTGCCTTTATGTACTACATTCTATTTGTCTATATTTTTGTAGATAGAAATATATAATGTACAATTAATTACATAGCATGCAAGATTGCAAGAGGTGCAATCAGAGAAAAACAAAGCAAGGTAAGAGGGATGGAGAATGTTGCAAGTTTAGGATCTTGTATAGGGTGGATATAGAACGCCACTTAAAGCAACATTTGAAGGATTGCGGAGTGGAAGAAGTATGTCTTAGTCAGATGGAGAAGCAAGTGAAAAGGCAGGAGCATGCTGAATAATGTTTGAGGAAACACAAGGAAGGTGAATTGGAATGGGAGGGGAAAGAGTGATAAGAGCTTGTCTTAGTGAAACAGGAGGCATACAATGGAGAACCTTTTAAATGTTGACAGGCATTGGCTTTGTTAGGACTTGGTCAAAGGCTTGATGTGATATGATCTAAAATGAAAAGGACCATTCCAGCTGCCAGATGGAGAGATAAAACAGGAAGATCAGTGAGAAGAATACAATCCAGGGAAGAGTTGACAACTTCTAGGACCGACTTTTCAAAAATGTTCCCTGAATAAATGGAAACATCTGAATTTCTACTTACTGCGAAGAAGATTGTAGAACAAGCAAGGCTATGGAGAGAAGAAGGAAAAATTCATTTAAGTTTTATAATTCTATTAGATATCTAAGTGGACATGTAGTCAGCTGGATATATAATTGAGAGTTCACTGGAGACATCTGACCTGGTGGTAAAAATTATGAGTTTTAGCATATAGATGCTATTTGTCCATGGAATTGGGTTAAACTACCCAGATGATAAGTGTAGATAGAGAAATGGTTCAAGGGCTGAGCCTTGCTTTGCTTTAACATTTAGAGCTTGAAAGATGAGGAGGAAGAACAAAGAAGACCGAGGACTCATGACCAGTGAAGTTGGAAATAACAAACAGAAAATGAGAGAGGTGTTCCAGAACCCAAGTTAAGAAGGTATTTCAGGAAAAGAAAAATTCTACCGTGGCAAATGCTACTGATAGCTCAAGTGAGATGAGGAATGGAAATGATATCTATTTTTTTTTATTTTGTAATGTCGAGGTCATGATAAGTCTGGCAAGAATTGTGTTGGTGGAGTGGTGAGTTTGAAAACCTGCTTGGTACCAGCTTGGTCTTCCAGTTCCCTAATTCTCTCTTCAAGGATGGCTAGGAAAGGTTGTTTTAAATTTCACTATTATATTTCTTCACATGTAAAAGTTCTGCTTATGCTTCCAATCTACTTGATAGTTATTCAGAGTATTTTGTTTCTTTGCTTATATTTTTTATTTTATTTTTCATTTCTTTAAATATTTTTAAAGTACTTGTTTATTTTTCTCTAACCCATAGTTCCAATATCTGAAGTCCTAGGGTTCTAATTCCACTATTTGTTGTTTCTTCTGACTGTGGTTCAAGTTGGTTTGTTTCCTCATGTGTTTTATAATTTTGGGTTATGAAATTGTGTCTGAATGCCCAAGATACTTATTGAGCATTTTCTGAGGCCTTGATTGAGGGTCATCTCATCCTCAAGAGAAGATCCGTGTTTGCTTCTGACAGGTGCATGTGATCCAAATGTACTTTAGTAAGAATTGCAAAAATTTGAACTCCCAAATCAAAATCAGGGTAAGCCTACAGGTTTAAATTCTTAGGGAAAATGTTTGTTTTAACCTACATGCCAGTTGGAACTGAGATGTTCCTTTTTCTCTCCCTTATGCTTACAGGTAGATTTTTTTCTTTGTTAAACATTCACTAAATTTGTTGTTCTCCAATGAGCCAGGCCTTTGTGGACATCTAAGTTGGGATTCCTTACTTCAGCAGCCTATTCTTTTCACTATTCTCTGAATAGCATTTAAAGTCCAAGCTTCTGAGACAGTGGTTCTCAAAGGGGGAAAAGGACCATCCCTATCACCCGGGATTTAGTTAGAAAAGCAAATTTCAGGGCCATACCCCAGACCTATTGAGTCGGAAACTCTGGCACTGGGGCTCAGCAATGTTATTTTAGCAAGTGCTCCAGGTGATTCTGATGCGTGCTGAGGTTTGAGAACCACTATTCTTGTTGATAGATGTCATCAGCAAATTTTCTCAGGAGAGCTGTGACTTCAAGCTCACCATTCTGGGTTCAGCTTCCTCTGAGAAAATATGATTATATTTCACCTTGATTTTCTGTGTGATTTATGAAAGAAATATTTCAGGATGTTGTGTACGTGTGTGTGTATGAGAAAGATAACATATGTGTATATATATATATATATATATATATATATATATCCCATTGTATTAGTCTCTTTTAAATTTTTGTTTTGAATTAATTTTATAGAGCCCTCAAATACCTTTCATCTAGCTTCCCCTAATGTTAACACTTTGCATAACAACAGTACAATGATGAAAACTAGAAAATTAACATTTGCACAATACTGTTAATTAAACATTATTCCTTATTCAAATTTGACCACTTTCCTCACTTATGTCCTTTTTTCAGTTTTAGGATCCAATCCTGGACCCCATGTTGCATTTAGATATTGACTTTTAGTCTCCTCTAATTTAAGAGAGTCCTCACTCTTTCTTTGTCTTTCATGAACTGAACACTTTTGAGAAGAACTGGTCAGTTATTTTGTAGAATATTCCTCAATTTGGGTTTGTCTGATGTTTTCTCATGATTATAATGAAGTTACACATTTTGGCGTGAATACTAAAGAAGTGGTGTTGTGCCCTTCTTCTGCATTCTGAATTTTAGAGCATTCCAAATTTGTACTTTGGAATAGGTTCCATATGGATTTCCATATGAAAACTCATCTACTTGGTCTCTGGGTATTTTTTATTACAAAATCTCTCTCTATTATTAACTCTTCTCACTTTCTACACAACATCTCTTTTTTTAATATTGACCAAATAAAGTAGATTTTAGCAGATCTAAAGAAAACACAACATATAGTCTGGGTACTTTTATGGATGATTACCATTAAGAGTAACAGATTTCCAGTAAGATGAGAATTATCTATTGGAAATCTCTCTCTTCTCCTTGGAAGCGATGAGAGGGGTCAACGCTGATTCTGTTGGAAAATCGTTCCATCCGATTCTAAGCATTAAGATAGATATTGATTTCTCTGGCTGGCTTGCTCTAGCATAGCTGATCTTTTCTGAATTAGCATTTCTGCACCATAGGAGTTAACGGCAGTGGGTTGGGGAAAATAGAAAAGAAGGCATGGGATGCTTTGACTCTGAATCACTGAAATCTTCTTGAAAGCTAGGCATAAGCACTTCTTCATGTGGTCCAGCCTAGCTTACCAGTTGACAACACTAGTTTTCTGGGAAACGCCTCAGAGTATTTAAAGCTTTATCTTGCTTGGTCTATCCTTTGTGCAATTACCTTTCAGAAACCCTCCAAGGGCACTTGAAGTGAGTGGGGTTAGATAGACTTGAAGACTTGTACTCTTGGATTCCATGTCAAACATTATCCACTCCTTAACAGAACAGAATTTCAAGAGAGAGACAAACTATGTCCATAGTACTGGGACCTTGTGACTTGCCTGAAAGTCAAGCAACTTATCAGCACTCTGCTAGACAGGAGGGCTTGAGGGATCCATGGCTCTGCTTCACTGGTGTCAACACTGACACTACCTTACTTTAAAGGGAACTTATGGAATAAATATGAATGCATTATTGGGGGAAGATAATTTGGTTTCAAACATGCTCAACTGGGGATACTCATGAAAAGCTAGGTGGACTTTTGAATATATAAGTTTGGAACTAAGCATAAATTTTGAGAATGAACATATACATTTTAGTGGAAAACTGTTAATCAGAATTTGGTAGGATAGAAACCCCGTTCTCCCCCAATTATCAATTCTAATTATATTTTGTCTTATCTGAAATAGTATCTCTTGTAGATCCTATACATTTTCAGCAACTTACATGTCTTAAAAACTTCAGATATGGTTAAGAAATCTAATACATCCACCCCATATAATAACATCCAGACTTAAAGAGGAATAAGGACATTTGTTGCATTCTGGTATAGAAAGATCTGCATAATAAATTGCTAAGGAAAAAGCAGGATGCAAATACTAACTATCAAATACCAACTTTTTTTTTCTTTCCAGTTCGATGGCATTTGGATTTGCCCTTGAATTCATAATAAAGCTTTGGGCTTAGCAATTTTGGGTGGCTTGCTACCTTCCTATTCATCTTCTCCCACACCTGTAGTGAGCGCGCACACACACACACACACACACACACCCACCCAAGCGATGTTGTATCAGTATCAGCCCGGTCTCTACACAAATCATCCTGTTATTCTTCATAGTAACCTTGGGAGGTGAGGGATTCAAATATTCACTTTTTAAATAAAATGAATAGATACATGATTCTGTTATTAAAGACAAGACTCTTTTCCTGATGTATAAGAAAGGAGCTCACAAAAATTTAATAAAAGTTGTTACCTATAGAGTGTGGAAGGGATAAGGGAGGATAGTATATCTTGTCAATGCTTGGGTTTCTTAAATATATAAATGTATTATTTACTTAAATAAAAAATAAATTTTAAAAATTGCTTAGTAGTATAAAAATAAAAGTTCATTCCAGTGTAACTTAAATTCCTCAATCTCCTTTCCTTTTCTGCTACAACTCAGGCTGCCTTGTCGATGGCAGGACGGTCATTGGGAATGGGACATGGCCTGCTCATTCACTACACTTCCAACTTTGGCACTTCGGAATGGAGGGAGTCGTGGTCTGCTCTATTTCCACTTTCGGTTCTCTCTTCTCTGGAGTTCCTCTCCATTTCCACTTCTGGTGCTCTTTTCTCTGGAGTTGGGGATCTGGACAAAGGAATAGGAAAAACGACAGTGCATAAGTTAGAAAACTGGCAATCTGTCAGTTCTTCAATCTTAGACGTTACTGTGCTTCTGGCTAAACCTAACTGGCCAGAGATGCCCTCTTCGTGACAGGCATCAAATACTGACTGTCCTGTGAGGCAAAACATGAATCCTTTAGGGAACTCTATGGGTGCCCTCTCCCTTGCACAGTTACTTGATATACGGGTTTCTGGCTTGACGTTTTCTAACCCTCCTCTTCTGAAAAATACTTCACAGTCTCTTGGTGATGAATTTCCCTTGCTCTCTCTCTTGGGTAGGATGCTTGCTATTCAACTCAAGCTGTATCTTCTTCCACCATTTTTCTTTGATGTATTAGAAATTCAAACATTTGCGAGACCAAAGGATCACACCCTCTTCTCTACCCTGCCAGCTTTTTTCCGTTTCCTCTTCTGCTGCTCTTGCAGGCTGAGAAGGCAGGTCAGCAAGTCTGCTGTATAATCAAACATCAAATTGGATGATGATAAGACACCAGTCACTCTCCATGTAGACATCTCTGATGTCTACAAGTTAAATTTCTTAGGGTATCCTTCATCTGCCTTTCAGCCACGGGAAGAGCAGGGAAAAGGTCCAGCAGTTCCAGGGAGGCAGTAACTTATCACTATCGCAATTCTTCCCATTCTCTCTGTCTACTATTCTTCAAGCAAAGAATGGGGTGTGTGTCGGGTGGTGGTGGAGCTGGAGTAGCAGAGCTTGTTTAATGGCCTTTTAAAAAGTCCTAAGATTGGATCTCCCTCTGGTTGTTTGGGGTTCTCTTTAGAATATTGAGTACTTGTTGCCTCTTTGTCTTCACCTTTAGTTCCACCAGTCCTTGGTGAACAGGAAATATTTTATTTACCATTGTGGATGAAACTGACGGAAGGAGAGTATATGTATTTAATTTGCCTTCCCTATGATGCCAAGTGTGATAAGCATCGAGTAAGTATTCGTGAATGCCTCTTGAATAAAATGGTAAGATAAAGACAAAAAGGAGGAAAGGATGAATAAATGAATGAAATTTTAAATGTTTTTTTTTTCATAGACCACATTAAGCACACAATTTAAATGGGTGAAAATATATCTTGACAGTCAATTGTAAGTAAAATAACAGAATATGATGGAGAGAAGGAAAGAAGGCATAAACTCTTACCAGCTTGCTCTAATGCTGAATTGCTTGTTCATGAAGCACTCCAAAATCTATTAGTGCAATCACATTGTACAATTCAGTTTTCCCAGTTCTGGGATTTTTTTCATAACTTATGTTAGAAATGTAATATAGAGTATAGCATAATATAGTGTTCTAAAGAAATTGAATAGAAGTGCTGGAATTTGAAGCCATTTTAAGTAAGTTTCCAATATCTCAATTTAAGGTCTGCAAAATGTGCTAAATTTGCATAAATAGTTCACCTGTTTTGAATATGGTTTTTATTATGAAATAACATCATTTCAAATTCATTTCCTCCTGGATTACTGCAAAGTCTTGGTTGACCAGATCTATCTAACAGTCACATGTGCAGCTGCAGAGCTTTTAGCCAGTGTGAGTTCATCCATCCCAGGACAGCTTATCCCAAAGAGTAAAGAGAAAGCATTAACCACTCAAGCAGATATCTCTTGAATAGATGTCTCTTTAGAAAACGATAACTTTTCAAGAGCCAACTCTTAAGAGTTGCAAATAGAGTACAACTTCACCAGCTGGTGATGGAATTGACTATCTCAGGTGGCCTTTTCCTTTGACAGTGCATGTTGCTAGACAAATTGAAGCTAATTAGAGTATTAAGAGTGGTTTCTGGTGAGAGAAGCTGATGCCTTTTTTGGTTTAAAGTTTCTCATTGCTTTTTTCTTAAAGCCGTCCCTGGCTTCAGTTAGATACCTTGTCCTTTCTTTTCTTCAAACTTTTAGTGTGTATTCCCATTGCTTACTTTTTAAAATTTGTTAAATAAATAAAATACAGATTACAAATTTTGTTTTAATTTTATTCTTTATCCATTCAATCTACTATTTTTGTGTGTTAGGTACATAGTAATAAGAGGTGAATAAGATGATCCTTCTATTCAAAGATTGTATTGACGGAGTGGATGTGGCTCAAGCAGTTGAGTGCCTGCTTCCCCCATGGGAGGTCCTGGGTTCAGTTCCCAGTGCTGCCTAAAAACAAAAAACAAACAAACAATGAACAAACAAATGATAAAACCAACTCAGCAGAGCTGATGTGGCTCAGTGGTTGAGTGCCAACTTCTCACATACAAGGTCCCAGGTTCAATCCCTGGCCCTGGTACCTCAAAAAAAAAAAAAGAAGAAGAAGAAGAAGAAGAATGTATTAGGGTTTTCCAGAGAAACAGAACCAACAGGATATATGTATGTATACATACAAATGCACATGTATTTATATAAATAAACACACATGTATGAGGAGATGCGTTTTAAGGAAGTGGCTCACATGCTTGTGGGGCCTGACAGGTCTGAATTCTATAGGGCAGTGAAATTCTGCTAAGAGTGATATTGAAATCTTGAGTCCACATTTCTTAGGAGAAGCCACCAAGGCTGGAAATCAGTGGAGGAGAGGGTATAGTTTCGAGGCAAAATTTTTCCTTCTCTCTGGAACTATCAATATTTGTTTCTAAGGTCTCCACCTAATAGGATAAGGCCCACCCACATTACTGAGGATGATCTCTTTTGCTTAAAGTCAACTGATTGCAGATGCTAATCTCATCTACAAATTACCTCCATAACAACAGATAGGCCAGGATAGACCAAACAACTGGTCACTGTAACTGAGCCAAGTTGATTCATAAAACTAACAATTGCAAAGATCTTGCAATCTAAGGGAAGAAAACCAGCAATTGTGATTCAGCTGGGAAGGCCCAAGACAGTATTAGGGATGGAACCCTTTCCAAGAGCAGAGGAAGGTACAGCAACCTCAAACTGGGGTGTCAGGAAGGGCTTTTTGCAGGAGGTGATATAGATCTCAGAGTCTGTCACTCTCCATCTCATTTGGTCCCAAAGAACACAATCTCCTTGAGCATTTAGAACAGCATCTGGCACTTAATGAAAATTTTTGAATGAATAGATAAATGAATGAAGCATAATGTTTTCTGAAAGACAGTTTCCTAAACACCAAGAACTAAAATGGAATTACTCATCATAAATCTGAAACTAAAAAGTATTCAGCCTCAAGTTTTAGTAGTTGAAAGCAATGTAAACAGCTCTGACAATTGCCTAAATGTAACCTTCCAGTGCATGATCAACCTTGTAAACAAAAAGCCCACATGGGTTGTGATCAACCAGCAAACTTCTTTAATAACCATCTGTCATGCAACATATTTCCTACCCCATCTGCTATGAAATGAGCATGAGATAAAAAAAATAATAATAATATGTTCTGTTCATGCAGCTTTGCTCACTAACTAGCTTAGAAGTAAAGGCTGTAAGCCCAGCAGACGTGATGAATTAATGTCAGAAAGCAGCAGGATCCAACTCCAGAATAAAAAAATAATAATAATAATAAAATTTCACATAGCAGTGCTGTCAGAAACAGTTTGAGATGAAACCCATAGTTCTCTGTTTGAATAAAAATATCAGAAAAGTTGAATTTAGTTTTAATGCATTTAGTTTAATTCCACTTAGTTTTCGCTTTTAGTTTTAAATAATTATCCTCTTCTTGATATAGACTGAGCAACTAGTGATTGCCCTTAAACAACCAATTCCAAAGGAAGGAAAGGAGTATTGGAAGAAGAAAGAGAACACGTCTCTGTTGAGGATCTTGTAGGTGCCAGGTGGTTTACATTTCTATTCGTCCTTTATCCTTTCCATTTTGTGCCTCCCTTCTTTCTCTTCTCTCCTTTCCTATCCTTTCCATCATTCTTGCAGTTGCGACTGCCAGATGTCTTCCAATATCTTCTCGTCCTTGTTTCTCAGTAACAGAACTTTTAATGTTAGCTGTACATACAGGTGCCCCAAATAAAGACTAGTGTATCTGGCCTTCCTAGCCAGGGAGGTAAGTGGAAATGGTGTGAGAAATGCGATACTTCCTCAGAGATGGTGTCATGAACCCCATTGCATTTTTTCCCTTCTTCTTATTTACTCAGATGAGGATATGATGGCCAGATCTTAGACTCTGAAGTAGAGCGGTAGTCTTAGGATAGTAAAACAAGGAGATAAAAGAAGCCAGGATCCTACCAGTCCTGGACCATTGTGAGAAAGACATAAACATTTATCTTGCTTGAAACACTCATATTTTGGGTTTTGGTCCTGCACAGCCAAACATAATCCTAATATATTTGCATTATTGCATTCATATAATGTTGGTCAGCTCATTAATTCATCAGACATGGCACAGTGGCCCCTGGATGAGAAGAGGAATGGCAACTTGAACACATGCTGAAAATCAGTACACATGAATTTCTATTTCATTCTGCTACTCTATCACTGTGTGCCCTTGAGAAAGTCATCTCACTCCCTGAGCCTGAGTTTACTTATCTATAAAATGATATCTTTAGACTAGTGGCTCTCAACTGGGGACAATTTTTTCTCCATAGGATATTTGGCAATGTCTGGAAACACTTTTGGTTGTCATATCTGAGAGGTTGTGTATTAGACAGGGTTCACCAGGGAAACAGAACCAAAGGAGGCGCAATCCAAATTCCGCAGAACAGGCTGCAAATCAGGAGCTCCAATGAAAATCCTTGATGAGTTCCCAGGAGACGCTGGCTGTCTGAAGTAGAGATGGGAATTGTCTCTCTCAATGGTGAAATCACTTCCCCTTTTAAGGCCTTCAACTGATTGGATGAGATGTCACTCATTGCTAATGGCGATCTCCTCAGTTGATTGTAGATGTAACCAGCCATCTATGCAATCAACTCGCTGATGATTAAAGTCCATGAAATGCCTTTGTTTGATAATTAGCCCAGTGCTCATTTGACCAAACAACTGGGCACCATTACCTGGCTAAGTTGGCACATTAACCTAACCATCACAGAGTGCTACTGGTATGTAGTAGGTAGAGGCCAGGGGTTCTGGTAAATATCCTACAGTGCACAAGAAAATGAATTATCTAGCCCAAAATGTCAATAGTCTGGAGATGGAAAACACTGGTTTAGACAAACTATCTAGGTTCCTTTCTAAATTTCAATAATTCTCTCAGGATTTATTAATTCAGAGGATGGCTATATAGCTCTTGTATTGACTTTGAATTAAGTACGATAAAACCCCCAGACAATGAAACAAAAAGGAAAATCTATTTTATATAATAAGTTCTGTGATAGAGCAGTACCAAATGTTAGTTAAGTCAGGAGCAACTGTTCCACTTTCCTCAAAATCTTTGTTGTTCTCTCAGCTTCGTCTTATGTACCCCAATTCAAACATGTTCTTAATCTGTATTCCTGTGGGTGTGAACCCAATGTAAATAGGGCCTATTGAAGATGTTATTTTTAGTTAAGTTGTGGCCCAAATGAGTGAGAGTGGGATTACTGGAGACCTTATGAAGAGAAAGCCACAGGAAGGACCCAGAAGCAGGAAGTCAGTGAGAATCCAGAAGAGGAAGGAGAGAAGATTGCTGATGATGGGAAAGTCAAGAAAACCCAAGGATTGCCAGCAAACGAGCACTGAAATGCCATAGTGTTTAAGGAGAAAACAAACCTTGCCAGTATCCTGATGTTGGATTTCTGGCCTCTAAAACCATGCCAGTAAATGCTTGTTGTTTAAGCCAATCTATTGTGTGGTATCTGTTACAGAAGCCTGACAAACTAAGACAGGTTGCAAAATAGTAGCACTTGTTCCAGAAGAAAATATGAACCAGAAGAGAGCAACTTTTTCTTTATGTTTGTCTATTTTTATTGACAAGAACAATCTTTTAATATGCTTTGGAGAAGTAGCCCTAAAATACTTCCAAAATAACTCATTAGCTAGAATTTCTATTCATTCCCTTGTTTGTAGGTGACATCTGGAAACTCTGTGAGCCATCTTACAAACAGAAGCAGATCCAGTCTGAGGGAGGACAAAGCTAGTCTGCTGAGGGCAGCAGAGCAAAAAGCCAGAAAGAACCTGGGTCCTTGATGACATTGTTGCATTACTGAAAAAAACCAACCTTAGAAATTCCTTACCACAAACATTTTTAAAGTGTGAAAGAAATTGTCCTTTCCAAGTATCATCTGTCCTCAATCACTGGAAAAAGAATGAAAGCGGCCATGTGGAAAAAAGGGTGTGATTGAATGAAATCTGAGCTGTGTTACAAAGAGAAAATGGGGAAGGATGGTCATCAAGTAGGAGATAAATAGTGTCTGCTCATATTTACATGCAACAAACACTATACAGTAGATCAGCTTAGAGATGAATATGGAAGAATTCCATAGTTTATTGAGGAAGGAACACAAGTAAACAATATATTGCACAGTATAATTCATTATTCTGTGGTCTAAAATAGTGCTAGGCAAAGTGGTAGCAAGAATGAGATTCAAATTAACAAAAGCAGGTAAAAAATACAAATGAACTTAGGAGTTGGAAGGTAGGAAAATAACTCATATTTTTGTCATAGTGCTGTGATAAAATAATAATAGCAAAAAATATATAATGGGGAGATTTTTGAGAGAAAGTTAATTCAAAAGGCAGAGTATACTTCCTTAGATTCTTTCTGGAAAAAATTAGGTTATACATCATGACAATATAAAAAATAACATCTGTGAAGTGCTGTCTGTGAAAACAGGCACTGTTGACAGCATTTGCATCTGCACTGTATTTCCTATAGTTTTTGCAATCTTCTGCTGTATATAAGGATCACATTTTGTGTGACTCCATGTAGTTTGTTTTAGGATATGAAAAATATTGTATGAAATCTTCAAGCAATATATGATCCAAACCATGGTGATGTTTCATTTTGTCGACTGGCTAGATTTTGTATTGTTGGTCTTTGTCACCACATAATTTGTATGTGCTATTCTATTTTGTTTCTCTAATTATGTCATTCGCTTAGATTCTTGCTCACCAGCTAAACTGAAAGCTTCTTAAGGGAAGCATTTTAAGTTAATGACCATCTATATCCCATTTTAATAATAGGAAATAAAAAAAAAGAATTACATCAAATAGAAACTCTGTCTTCTACAGACAGTGATAATGTTGTGATTGAAACCAGCTGAAGTCTGTTTATCTTTGGTGTGATGCCATATGGTCCAAGCATGGCCTGCTGCCTTTTCCTGTGACCTGCAAATAAACCCTGTGCTCAGAACAAGTTGTGTTAGCCTACTTATTAGGAGAGAATATGGGTGTGGGCTGACTCCCTTCTTGGCAATGCCTGGAGGTAAAACTCATCCCCTAGCACAAAGAGGCTGTTGGCACATTCCTTTTCCTTTTGCCCCAATCATATGTAAACATTTACTGAGGACTGCCTGGCCAGGTATGGGCATTTAATGGCACCTGGTTCACTCCCCAGCTGCTGTATCTCTTCCCAGCAGGAAGGGACAGGGTCCCTCATTTACAGCACATAAGAGAGAGGGGTGCCAGTAGACCATCTTCCTGGATAGGGTGCCTTACAGAACTATTGGCCATGGGGGACCAAAGTCCACTAGTGACGCTGCCCTCACTTTGTCTCTTCTCTATGTAAGAGCCTGTAAATGTGGTGATTGTTGTTGATGACTATGATAACTGTGTGGATTGGGTTGATATCTGTCGTCTGTCCTCCATGCTGTAGGATTGCTAACCTGTAGGTGGTAATGGGTGCCGCATCACTCACTTACTTTAGGGAATGTTAAGTCTGGGTACTTCAGCACTTTTGCTTGAAAATGATGACTAAACAGTGAGTTGTTCCAAATCTCACAGCTAATTAGGTATGCATGGAGACATGATGTCAGAACACAAATACCTAGCTCTGGATTAATTATAATGCCAAAATTGGAGGAAGCAAAACTGAAGGTAGGATTCAGAATCATTAAGACTATTTCTATTTCTTTTTCTCATTTCCTTGTTAATATTGAAAGATTATCTTTTTGGTCAGTGATTGTACCTAAAAATTCTGCCTATACAATTTTTTCAGTAATTACATTGAGAATAACAGAAATAGAAACTAAGCATCTCCAACTGAGTTAAAAGGAGTTCTCTAATAAATTTCTATTTAATATTTCAGCCAGCAGTGACATTTCAGAACATTTAATTTGGCCAAGTTAAAAGTTCTTTGGTGTTGTCTTTCTTTCCTTTTTTATTCCAAATTTGCAGGGGGTGGCTTGAGATCTATTTTAACCTAATTATTTTTGACAGGCCAACTGTACCAAACAGGATGAAATTATAACCTTTTCCGTTAATTTTTGTGATTATCTACTTAGCATAACGTGCTTGCCTGTCACACTAAGGAGATGCCTGCTGTGGGATGCAGCTGGTAGTTAGGTATGAAGGGCGTGCCTTAAGATTTCATTAAAAAATCAAATTAGGGAGTTGAACAGAAGAAGATCAGCATTGGTGATTTGCCAATGAATTAAAGTTTTCTGTATTTGAATGAATGACTAAACACTTTCCAACTCTGGCCCTTTTTTTATCTGAAGGATCAGAAAGGGAATAGAGAAGTAAGGATTTGGGTACTCAATAAAAATCATTTTCGAAGGGACTGCTATGATGAGGCAGCCATGTAAGTGAAGGTTGGGGTGAGAATAGTTAGGACACAGTAGAGAAAGGGACCAGTTTTATTTAAGGCAAATATCCTCAGCAGCTCCTTTCTAATGGTAGCAATGAAGTGGGCTTCAATGCATGGGAATGAGTGTAGAGGAGAATAGGAGCTATGGAAAGAGTAGTGACAAGTAGGAAAAACATACAAGGGATGATTTGGGATATGGCTTCCATTTTATCCATTTTCATCATTTTCATGCCTTTCTCTCTGGTCCATTTTCATGCCTTTCTCTCTAGTCCAGACATATTACTAGGATGAAGGACAATCAGGACATTCTTTACTAATTTTTTCAGGAAGGCATGATAATGTCCACATTACAATTTCAATTTCTATTAGCTAAGGACAAGGAGAATCAGGGCTTGTGATTATATATAGGTCCAACCCAGAAAATCTCATGTCTAAAGGCTCTCTTGGTGTTTGCTGTGAGAACCAGAAGCTCATTTTTATGGTTCCACCCTTGAAACTATAACCTTATTCTAATTGGCTTCAATATTATTCATAACTCAAAGATAATTAAAGTATGTTCAACACTTTAGAGAGGGCACCAGAAGTCAAATCCTTACTTAGGGCTCCCTGATATATTACTGCCATAGTGTCTGACCTGAGAAAATGTCGGTATAATATCCTTTGGGCTTCGTAGCCCTGTAACCTTGTCTGGTTTCCTTAAAAAGAGTTGATAGGGTTTTGCATCTGTCTCTTCTAAAATATAGATGTTGGACTCAGGTAAGTCTCTCTCATTTGGGACAGAATAAAAGAGTAGGTTAAAATAAATTGACAACTAATACCTCATCTTTGAAGAAGTTTCTTGAACACCATGTAGAATAGAGTGATCTTATTGTGTATCAGAAAGTGTATGCTGCACACCTTTGCATAGAGAAGTTATTAATCTATTCATATATCATGTACTTATTATATGATCACTATCTGACAGACATTGTGCTATTCCTTTCATTGTACCCATTTTTTAAGCCCATATTCACATAACAAGAAATCAGGTTGAGATTGTGTGTCCCCTATATCTAGTGTATTTAATTAAATTCATTTGGATACACATTGATAATGAAATCCAGTTGGATAGTTGAGCTAAATTTAGTCCCACTTAATTGCGTCAAAAATGTCATCTTGGGTATAAAAGACACTAAATGTGAAAGTAAGATTAGGTCAGAGAAGCAGAGTAGTCATAGGGATGAAAAGCATGGAGGATAGAGCCAGATGGGCTGGGTTTGTATCCCTGCTGTGTCATTTGCTATCTGGGTGATCTTTGGCAGGATATTTATCCTCTTTC
This sequence comes from Cabassous unicinctus, assembly GCA_029593785.1. Lineage (NCBI taxonomy): Eukaryota > Metazoa > Chordata > Mammalia > Cingulata > Chlamyphoridae > Cabassous > Cabassous unicinctus. The sequence goes on along the minus strand of JAQZBX010053816.1, from coordinate 1,035 downwards.
TGCCTCAGTTTTCTGATCATTGAGATTGGGACTACATAATGCCTATCCAGAGGGTTGCTTGAGATGAGATTTTGCTGAGATATAACACAAGTAAAATGGTTAGAAAAAACCCTGGCTGTCAATGTGGGGCTCAGTAATTTTTAGATATAGTAATTATGATGATTTCATTTTATTTCTTATAAGACTCTATTTTGCCCTTGGTCCATAAGAAAATTCCTTCTCCTTGGTGAGGACTGGGGTTTTGGCTCCAGAAAGAATTAGATTATAGAGTTAATAGTAACTTTGAGATTGGGAGAAGGTATGGTAGTGACTCTATGGGTTTTTCCATCCTAATAATCTTTGAGGATTGTCCCTGTGTTGGATGATATTTCTTGCTCCTCAGTTCCACACTTGCTACTCTAGAATCCTTTTGATACCTGGGGCTAGAAGACTGCCTTTTACATTTCCAGACTTTTTTTCCCCAGCCAGATTTCTGTTAGGCTCTGCCAACTGGAAGTACTAGCAGGAGATTGGGGGGTAGGAGAAAGGGAAAACGTGGCATCTCCAATCAATGAATACAATAGAAATAGTGGTAGCATTGGCATTTTAGCTTCAAACAAACATGCTCTTTCTTCAAGGCAGAAGTAAATTGCATGAGAAGGTGGGTCAGACTCTTCATCAATTGCTCTGGTCACTGGTCTTAGCATGTACTAAATCATTCAGAAGCAGCTGGTCATATAGAATGATATAATGGTCTATTGATGACTCACTTTTGACACCAGTTGGGTGAAAAAACCTTGTAAAGTTGGGGTGCTTTCCTGTAGTATATGCTATATGCTTTGAACCAGTGAGCACTATTCTGTATTATTTCCCTAATAGTGAGAATTTAAGAACCAAGAATAGAAGAGAGAGTGACTCCTGTAACTAATGCACCTAACAACACACCCACAAATATTTGTTTTTCATCCTTTCTCCTGGTTTAGTGGTTTTAGATTTCAATAGGAAATCTTTCAGGGATCATGACATGGTTTTCAATAAAATCAAAGTTAGGGCTGC
>JAQZBX010053815.1:0-12416 GCA_029593785.1 Cabassous unicinctus | reverse complement strand
TTCCATTAATAGTATGGCCCAAATATTGAAAAGGAGCCTGTTTTTAAATTTTTTTCTTCTGCTAATTTGTAACCCATGGTGAGGAAGAATTTCTTTAGCCACGTGAAATAGTTGTTTCAGCTCAGAAGTTTGCTCAGTGGCAAAAAAAATATCGTCCACATAATGAATAATCATAGCTTTGGGAAACTTTTCATAAATTTGTAATGAAATGTGAACAAAGATTGACATAATGTAGGACTGCTCATCATTCCCTGAGATAGAACTTTCCAATGATATCATTCACTATTAGCTGAGTGATTAATAGAAGGAATAGTAAATGCAAATTTTTCTCTATCATTTAGATTGAGAGGAATAGTAAAGAAACATAAAAGATCCCATAGTTTGAATAACTTTGTTAATTTCACATAAATAAGTCAACATGCACCATTGGCCAGATTTCTTTTTAATTACAAAACATGGAGAATTCCATGGACTAGTAGAGGGTTCAATATGCCCTGCCATTAACTGCTCATGTACTAATCCTTTCAGGGCTTCTAACTTTTCTTTTGGAAGGGGCCATTGTTCAACTCAGATAGGTTTGATTGTTAGCCATTTTAAAGGTAATGTGAAGCCTTTTGCAACAGTAGCCCCTACTCTAAATTTTAATATCCTAGGCCATGGTAGTCTCCAATCAGTCGTGTCTCAGGTCGGGAAGGGGGAGCATATTGCATGAGTAATAAGATGTTTAGCTGTCTCAGAAACATGAGGAATATTCAAATAAGCTCCCCATTGGTGTAATAAGTCTCTTCCCCATAAATTAAGTCCTACATCCACAACATAATGTTACAGAGCAGCCTCTTGTCCCTCCAGTCTTTTTACCTTAAATATCTGAGTACTTTGATAAACATCTGTCATTGTGCCAATGCCAGTGAAAACTGTAGGCACCTTTTTTAAAGTCCAGGCTTGTGACCAATATTGTTTAGCAATTATAGAGATATCAGCCCCAGTATCCACTAATCCTAAAAATATCTTTCCATTCATTTTTATGGTAATTTCAGACCTTTTATCTCCATTTGCTGTTTGCCAATAAACTTTATGCCCAGTGGAACCAAATCCTCCTGTACAGTTTATAGGTCAAGACTGAGGTTTATGATACTGTAATAAAAGAAGTTGAGCTATATGATTTCCCGATTCAATTCGATAGGGGGTTAAAGTTTGTATTTATACACAAATTTCTCCATCAAAGTTGGAGACAATGGAACCTCGTTTGCACTAAAACATCTTTGGTTGTAAGACTGCTATGTCCAATAATGAAACCTACATTATTTTTTGGGATAGGCCCTTTAATTCCTGTCTTTATTTTTTGTATACCCAGCAAAGGAGTAATAAGCTTAGTTTCAGCTGAGGGAAGAATGACAGCTTCACTGCCTTTACCTGCTTTTAGCTCTGTGTTACATGCTGGAGTGAGCTGCTTCGTTGCTGACTGGGTAGATTTGAGCTAGGCTGGAAAATGTGCTTATATTGTTTGCCCAATGGCCCTGAGCAAGGCCCGCTTGGAAGTTTCCCAACTTATTAATAAGATTGCCATTCTTATGGTATCTAGAATGGCATTCATTGTCCCAGTGTAAGCCTTTCTGGCATGTTGGACATACAAGAGTTTGTATTGATCTATTATTACCGTTAGATGGAGCTCTCACACTAGTTTCGGTTCAGCAATTTTATTTTCATATAACCTGGTTTCCCACATTTAAAGCAATTTACTCCGTTTTGAATACATGCGTGTTTTAATTCTTTGATAGTTTTAAAAGGAATAAGAGCATGATCAAATTTTACACCTCCTTGGGAATTTTGAGCATCTAGTGGAATTTGAGTAACTGTTACTGGAAAAGCAGAAAAAAGTTGCATAGCCTCTGAATCTCTTTCTCTACCTCCCTGTGCTATGTTTTTCATAATTGAAGAGGACGGTGCCAGCACAAAAACAGAAACTTTTGGAGGGTCATCAAATGTCGTAAAAAATGGATCAGCAGATACCTTAGGAGGTTCTGGCATGGGTTCAAAAGACAATAAATCGTCTTTTGGAGAGGACGGCATAACGACGGCTGGAAAATTTCCATAAACTCCCTTTTTCTTTACTTCACTTTTATTAAACATGAGTTTTCTTATGTTTTTGGCTGTTCATGAATTTTTTCATATATATTTTCATTAACATCAACATCAGTTTGTTCTGCTATCGGTCCAGCGATAGCAGTATCCTGTTTATTATCTTCATTTTCATCTGATTGTACTGGTTCAAGAGCAACAGAAATAAGGCTACACAAAGACCATACATGTATGGGAATTATCTCTCCCTTTTGATAAGCCTTTTCAAAGCTTTCAATACTAACTTCCATTGTTTCAGATTTAACATATTCTGCCTTTGTGGCTGAAACCAATAACAATGTTTCTGTACAAGAGAAAAAAGTTCCTCAAAAGCTGAGGATTTAATGGTTACACCGGTGCTTTTTAATAAAGTTTTTAATACTCTAGAGTTCTCTTCAAAATTCAACTGCTGATTCCCCATTCCCTGATAATAACAAAAATGTAACTTACTTTTTTTTTTTTTTTAAAACTGCTCATCAGGAGCTCCTTGGTTTGCTGCGCACTGACCGAAAGAAAAGTTGCATTTTTACGTCCCTGTTCAGGTGCCAAATATTGATGTTCAGGAAATAAGTCCATGAAAATGGTGCCATGGATGAGAAAGAAACAAGAGATAGCCAGGTCAGGGGACTCTCCATCCAATAGAAGGCTTGCACTGCATAAAACATCATGGCGTTTATTTAGCTTTAGAACAAGAAAATACGTGTGCACATGTGCAAAGGTAATAGATATGTGATGGGTTACAAGTTACTAAAGTCAGCAAACCTTTAGGGTTAATGGTTCAGTTCTCCTTACATTCCTGCATGTAACAGACCTTGTTAATCCTTATCTGATATATACCAGATACACTCCTTGAAGCACAGAATGCTTCTCCACCAGGCTTGTACCAGATCTTATCTTAGTGTCTAGAGACCAGAGATGCCTGTCCCATACATACCAAGGTGGCCTGCTTTCTGTCATGAGTCATGGCCTTTTATTGAACCCCTTCATCCCTTTATGAAACTGATGAATCTATTGAATTGTAAAGCACCATAGGATGTTGGGATGTTTTTCAGAGTTTAAAATCCATAAGTTCGACAAAGAGAATATTGCTTACACCTAGCAGGTACTTAGGGCATGTCAGACCACATTCCCTTTTCTTCTAAGAAAACTTGACCTTTTCTTTCCTATCCTTCATTATTAGTTCAATATGCTGAAAATCATATTGAAGTAGTTGAGTGCTTTTAAGCAGATATAGTCAAATTTAATATTTAGAAATTAAACAATGTACCTTTCAACCTGGGAGGCAGGAAGGTGTGTTGGAAAATACATGGGATTTTACCAGAAAGGACCAATTGGCAAGCATATGCATACCAACCTTGAGACTTTACAGTAAATCTAGCAATCATTTCCTTCTCATTATACAATGTAGAAAAAATATATAAAAAGTTGTATCCTGATATTCTGGTGACCATAAAATAAGGATATTGTTGTAAGCTGACAGTAATCTCAACATTGTGCCCTACCATGACTCCTACACCAAAGAGTCCCCCAGGTCAAACAATTACCTGCTGCTGCCCTTCTAGATAAACCATGGTACAAAGTTCGTGAAAGAGCCATTTTCAATGAAACTATGGGGACTTCCCTCTCATAGCATTGGACATACGTTTTCAGTAGTCTAAAAATTAGAAGAAAGAAATGAAGAAATCATTATGTTTCCTAGATGCTCTCCTGTGCAAAAGGGAAATGTATTTTTTATTGGAAAGTAAAGGAGAGAGCAATTCTACTGAATACAAAATATTGCTACAGTTTTTTATAAGCAAAAACTGTACAATTAATACAAACATAGATTCAGATGGTTATGAAATGTGTGTGGAGAAACAGTTCAAATTTACAGGAAATTAGAGAACCAAGAAAATCTAAATTTTTTTTCTAAATAGGAGAACAGAATATATTAATATAAGAGACACATTGAGAAGTTTAAGTTTAGGCTCATCTTTACATGAATGGAGTATGCTGGCTGTTTAGGCATTGTTATTAAAACACTCAGAAATTCAAATTAATCCAAGTATCTTCATATATCTAATGGCTAGATTCCAAATAACTCAATATTTCAATTTTGTGTCCTAATACATGAGGGCAGAAAGCAATCTTTTAATGTGTATCTTAGTAGATTGTGTCATTAGTTTTAATGACAAAGTCAAACAGTAAAGTCTCTTTCCCTCCCAGTTCCTGGTTAGATATTGCAGAGAATTGTGGCAGTTGATTTTATTGCATACACCATTAGTGGATGAATTTTTTACTCTGTGGAAAGTGACGTTTCTCTCTTTCTTCCCTTTGGTTTTATGTAAAATATGGGAAGGGAAAATGAAACATTTGTGTTGGGTTCTACTCTCCTTGGTCTCTTTACAGAAGTGAGACACATTGCCTTCCTTATCTTGAACATTCTCCATATCTATGTTGTAGCCATTGCAAGAAACATTGTACTGGCCCTCCTTCTCTTTCTAGATCCTCTGCTCCACAGTCCAACAACCTTCCTGCTCAGCTAGCTCTCCCTGATGGACATCTCCCTCATCTCCACAACTGTGCCAAAAATAATAATCAATTATTTTAAAGGGAGATCAGATATTTCCTACAATGTCTGTGTGACTCAGGTCTATTTCCATACTATGCTGGTAAGCAGTGAATATATTCTTCTCACCCTGGCTACCTATGACTGATATATGGCTATTTCTAATCCTTTGTGGTATGTGGTCATTTTGAATTCTGAAGTTTGCCTGCGCATGACATTGAGTCTTGGTTTGGGGTTGCAATCAATTGCCAAATCCAAGCCACATATACCATGCCTGTTTGCAGTTGTGGCTCAAGAGAAATACACCATTTGTTCTGTGAGTTGGAGGCAGTCCTAAAGTTCTCATGTTAGGACACATCAACTTATAAGAAAGTAGTGTTTTTAAATTGGAGCTGTGTTCATCCTAATATGTCTCAGCTTTATTGTGGCATCTTACTTTTTTATATTCCTCTTTGTTCTTCACTTAAATCTACCACCTGCTTTTCCCATTTCATAATGATATTTTTCTAATTTGATCCAACCATGTTCATCTACATGACCCCCATATCCTTGCACATTTCAGAGCAAGGTGAAGATCTCTCTGTGTTTATACCATACATAACTCTATGTTGAACTCCCTCATGTACAACATAAGGAACAAGAAGGCTGGAAAGGGTCTGAGGAAAAACTTGGGAAATGTTTAATTTTAAAATTAAATGGTCATATTGAGAGATTGTGATTGCCTAGTGTTTTTGGAAACAATTCCTTCCCATAAAAGTCATGAGTGGTTTGTGGTTCAGGACATAATTTCTTCTTAGCATTATTTCTATGTCCATATTGTAGATATCGTGAGAACATTTTCATTTAACAAATTCATCGATATATATTTAGATCCTTGATTAATAAAATTAAACACAAAGTTGCTAATTTTTATCCTATCAATTATTCACTTTTTGATTTGCTGAAACCAGCTATGACAAAAACAATAATTTACACAATTTACTCAGCATCAAGTGGGCATAAAGTTGGTCCAACATGATAATCTATGCATTTCTTCTGGATCTATTTTTCCTATGTGCAAATGAAAATGATCAGAATTAACTAACTTTTACTCCAATAAAATTGCTTAAATTGAATTAAAAAGTAGCTCATTAATATGAGATTTCAGGATATGTGAGCAATGGATAGGAATGGAATTTTCTTCAAACTTCAAAATAGTCATTAACAATTTTACACTTTTGCACAATTACACAGCATTGTTCAAGTATGAGCTCTCTTTTTGAGTTCAATATATTTGGAATAGCATCCCAAGCAACAAGGCTGTCATTCCAAAGCTTCTTCTCTGCTTACTATGGAAAAACAAGTTTTCCTTAAGAAGCATAAGGTTTAGGATCTTGCTAAGGGTAACAAGGCATTAGATTGAAAATCCATTCCAGAATCTGAAATTCCTGTATCTTTCCCAGCATCCACCCAGATGATAATTTTTAAAAGAAAAAAACAAAACAAAACATAGAGTACTGTTGAATGATTTTTTATTCATATATTAAGTTTATAAAAGGAAACATATATTTTCTCAGGTCCTCTGCAAATTTTCCCTTGACCTCATTTTAATAACAATGGTCATCACATGGTTCTCTTTTGATTGAAAAAACAAACAAACAAACAAAAAAACCACTGGTGTGAGTGCATAAAATTACTGATGAATATTTCTAATTTATACTCTCTTTTTGTTTGTTTTTTTTTTGTTGTTCTTTTTGGTAAAGCTTAGCTTATTTCAAAATTCTATTGGCCTCTGGACATAAATATATGTTAGTCAAAGCATGCCAGTCCTCTAAGTAGATTATATACAACTTGGGATTTAAGTGCCTAATCATTTGAAATTGTGTGAGAACTTATGATGAAGTAGTAGTGTTCATTTTATGGCCATTTAGGGTTGTTTGGTTTCTCACCCAGCAAGAACTTGATTCAGCAATAGTATGCAGGTTGTTTATGTGGAATGTAATCAATTGATTAAGAGGGAAGTGTTCAGCATGGCAAACTAGTGATAGAATAAAACCCAATATAAGGATGCATTTTCCAGGTCAGTTTTATAGGTTGATCTCACAGGGGAATTCATGAGGAACAAATCAAACGCCTCAAAGAAATCCACAATAATCATATGAAAAGTACTTATTTATAGCATTCTATCTCTGCTTAATTGAAGTTCTATGCAAGGCATTTAACAGCTGACCCTATAGGCAAACTCTGAAGGTGCACATGCTGCTTAAGAACCTACAATCAGTGGTGGTGCTGTTGAACCTCACTTGCAGAAAGCAAAGATTGAAGAGAAAGCATTTCATATGAAGTATTTAGGCTGAAGTGGATGGAGCTTGCAGGAAAGAGCTCACTGACACATGACTGGTTTAGTTGAGAGACTTAGAGCATAGGAGATATATCATGAGAGGCACTGGAAATGTCCAGAATGCACTGCTCAAATCTGCTCCTATTCTCAGTAAAGACTATCATGCCACCATATCTTCCAGAGGTTACCCAGGATCAATCTCTACCAATGACTTAACATGGGAGGTAAGGAAAAAAGTAACATCCTTACTGTTGCAGTTGAGACTGTGAAACTCATTGATCTTCATCATCTTCCTCCTCAAACAAGCATTTTAGTTTCCACCACCATTGGCCAAATTACTGCTGGTCCAAGATTATTACCGTATTCTCTGATTCCTTATCCATCAACATAGGAAGCCCAAAGAGGGTAAGCAATAGTAACAGCTTCAGATTCATTGGAAACCTTACTGGAAACTGTAGAAGCAGGAATGAGTAAACATAACCATAGACATTTAAAGCTTAGGGAAGAGAAGAAACATTTTCCCAAGGCATTCACTGGAAATACAATGTGAAAATCCATTTCTATTTCTTCCACTTGTTACCCAGTCTCCCTTATTCTAGCTATGGAAGATAAATCATGATAAATGAAACTTTGACTCAATGTACATATAGCATCATGAGGAAAGCACCTAGGGCTATCTTGGTATTGTATTTGACAAGGCACCTTATTTGACCATCATCCCACTGAGCCAGCTGTTTCCATTTGACGTGGTATCAAGTAGGACTCATGGATTCCATGCTAATGAGGTCATGATGCCCTTTGCCAATAATTCACATGCCTAAGACCAGAATATATTATCTGGGATAGAATTTTGGCACATAAAATTTCCTGTTAATGCACATAGATGATGACGTTAGCAGTGAGAATGAATGAAGGGATTGAAAAGCCATATCTAGAGTAATTGTCAGTGCTTGTACAGATGAGTTGCATTTTGCCCCTCCATAAGTCATGCCTTGTTCTTGAAAGTCCTTGCACTGGTATATCTAATTTTCTCATTCCAGGGACTTGAAGAATTGCCTGAACACTCACCATTGTGAAGGCACCAGGCTATTTCTCTACAGAAAAAGCTGATGTTCAAGGGCAACAGAAAGTTCTGTCCATTTAGAGATTTTCCCCTCACATCTACCAGGGCCACAATGCAATATCTGTACCTTGCTGAGAGTTTTTGACTATAGTTCCCAAGTGTGGAAACCTATCCTTATACTTCAAAGAGTGAACTAACGGGGGATAAAGTGTGTACTGAGGTACATCTAGAAAATGGATGAAGGATCCTGATTCAGCATTTTGGTGCTGATCTCAGACATCCACTTTCTATTGAAACTTGTAATTGCCTCAGTTACAATGCCTGTCAAATTGCCCAAACCCAGTTTCAGCTCTCTGCTCTATACATTACTCCTTTCATGGCACCAAGCCATAATGCAATGCCTTCATGACTTAACATTACATTGTGGATTCTGAGCAAGAATGAATACTCTTGTAGGTCTCTGTATCACTTGGACAATAGAGTTAGAATCATGAGAAAACAAGGAGATGGCATCTTTTCTATGACTCCCAAGAATGAGAAATTGTGGAATGTGTGATATTTGTATAAGTATGTCAGCAAAATCAGGGTTGTGAAAAGGATTCTGTATGAAATTGCCTGACTCAGAGAGAGAAGAGAAATAGGATATCTATATATGATCATGCCTATGACAGCATCATTAATAGTAATAATGAAAGGTTGGCAGTTATCAAAATACTGAAATAGAAGAAGAGTTTGGTAACATATGCTCTAACTCAGTGATATATTAGAACATAAGGTTGGGGTGACTAACTAGCTTATAATGTGTAAGCATCATTCTAAGTGTTTCTTGGTGTTTCTCGTGGATTTTCAAGTGTTCATTTCAAATCATAATGTATATAATTGTAAAAGTGAAAGCAATGTTTCCCCATATTTTATTCTACTTATGTTCATTGTCATAATGTTCACCATCCTCCGTGTCTATATATTCTATACTTCCTATATTTCCTATATTGGTTGTGTGACTCAGGTCTATTTCTATACTACCCTGGCAAGCAGTGAATGGATTCTCCTCACCCTGATTTCCTATGACTGATATATGTCTATTTGCATCCCTTTGTAGTATATGGTCATTATGAATTCTGAAGTTTGCCTGCAGGTGGCCATTGTGCCTTGGTTTGGTGGTGCACTCCTTTGCCTAATCCAAACCACATATACCATTCATTTTCCTAGTTATTGCTCAAGAGAAGCCCACCATTTTTTCTGTGAACTAGAGGCAGTCCTCAAGCTGTCATGTGAGAACAAATCAACTTATGAGAAAGTAGTGTTTGTGATCAGTGTTGTGTTATCCTAAACCCCCTCTTTATCCTATTCTGGCATCTTACTTTTCTAGATTCTACTGCGTTGTCAACTTAAATTATACAAAGGCAATATATAAAGCTCTTGCTACTGGCTCTCCCCATCTGATGTTCATGTTTTTCTACTTTGGTCCAACCATGTTCAACTACATGAATCACAGATGCTTGCATACTTCAGAGAAAGATAAAGTTATTTCTGTATGTTATACCATCCTTACTCCCATTCTTAACCGCCTTGGTATAGTTTAAGTAACAAGGAAGTTGGATAGGCTCTGATGAAATTTCTGGGAAAGTTTAATTATAAAATGAAACATTAATATTGACATATTCTTTGGTATCAATTTTCAATTGTTTCTAAACCTACATTATGAAAGTCATCACATCACTTGCAATTATCTAATTGAATGGATTTATAATTTGGTTCATGCTTGATAAATATAAACATTATCTTGTCAATTTTTATCCTGTCAGATAATTTTTGGATTTATATTCAGCCAGCTATGATCAAAACCAATAGTTCACACAATTTACTTAGCTTTAAGTACACATAAAATTTTTATAACAAGGGAAGTACATGAATTTCTTCTGTGCCTCTTTTTCCTATCTGCAAATGACAATGCTCATAATGCATACTCTAGCAAATACAAGAAATGTAAGATATTAGCTATAGCTACTAATAATGTTTTCATAGTGTTCTTTCATAGTTTCTAACAATTTTTTCACAACAATGAAAAATGTCAGTCATGGGTAATGTATAAGAACACTGCTTGAAAATATGCAAGTTTATTTGTAAATTCACAACTTTAACTATATACTTATTATTTATGGATGCTCATTTATGAACCATGAATTTCAATTAAAATGTTAAAAATTTTGCTTCAACTAAATTATGTTATATTATCAATGAGTACCCTCATCTAAAAATGGGATCACTATATTACACTGTCCCTAGATTATCCTCTAGCTGTCTTTCAATTAACATTCACCTCCCTAGACTATCCCTTTCAGCCAGAATCACATTTATAAATCTGAAGTGTTGGTTATACTACTAATAAATTGTTACCATCAATTCAAACCATTTCTACACATTTACAATCAATCTTAATAAACATTATACATAAATTTATTTCATATTTTATTTGCTATTTCCTACAGTGCCTTATAGATAAAAGATAGCTGAAAAAAACCTCTTTGCATTTTTATATATGTCATTATATGAACATCTTTGAAAATAGTAATTTCAGTATTTGTAAATTTTAATAGATTTATGGCAAAACTTAAAGTTTCTGTAAAGTTTCATAAATATATCATTGAATTAAAAGTGTATCAATATACTGTGTCATAACAGATGACAGGGTAAGAATGTCTGAGTGTAACTCCCATACAGTGGAAAAAGGTATACAGGCCAATATGGTCACAACTTCACTTTTCAGGGTTCAACGGTAAACAGCCTTAATGCAGAATCAGGAAAAATACCTAAAAGTTGCAGGAAAGTTGTAGTACTTCCACTTGCCATAGTCCTACCCTCTCAAGCCCCTCAGCATGAGATCTAAGGTGGTCTACACTTCCAGTATGACAGCTCACATCCCTTGTACAGGCCCCAGTTATTGTATTTCTATGTCTACTCAATCCTGTTTCCTGAAAGTCTCAGTGAGGTGGTTGTTAATTTTGCCTAAGCCAGAAATTGCGTGATATAGGGAAACAGGGCAGAGAAGCAATGTGGAGAAATGGCATGGAACAGAGCAAACCCTAGTTGCCCAGGGAGAAACATTGAGGTTGAGATGCAAAACACAGCTCCTGGGGACTCAGGAGTGAAACAGGTGAGGGAATTTTTATTGCTATATGTTGTTGTGAGATGAGAGTAGAAAAGGTTGAAGAATTTCCTAACACTGGGGATTTTTTTTTAAACTACTGGGCATATCAAGTCTAGAAAATACACTAAGACCAGCAAAGCATCTAGTGTTCCATGTGGCATGTTCTATGAATTCATTTTAATTCATTATAAACACTTGATACAGAACCTCAACAGAAAGCCATCTCCACTACAGCCTTCAAAAGTAAAGAAGAAACTAAGTCTGGAGAAGCAGGAGGAGCATCTAACCTCCAGCATTAAAACATCAAACTAATCAAATGTCCAGATTTCCACACACAAAAATTACAATGTATATGGGGAACAGGAAGAGATCACCCCTTCAAAGGAAAAAATTAAGTTACAGACACTATCCTTGAGGAAATTAAGAATTATTTTATTTTTAGAATTATTTCTCCATGACACAAAGTCAACTTTCTTAAATAAGTTCAATGAGCTAAAAGAAAATATGGTCAAAGAACAAAAGAAATCAATAAAATGAGAGAAAATAAATTTTTAATGTTACCAAACAGAAATTCTGTAGATTAATAAAATAACAAATTAAAATTCAATGAAATATATCACCAGTATGTTTGCAAAGGCAGGAGAAGGAATCAGTGAGTTTGAAGACAAGACTAGAGAAATTATTCAGGTTGAAGAACATAAACAAAAATAAAAGAATGGAAAAACCAAGCAGAGTCTAAGATAACTGTGAGATATTGTGAATCCTACCAACATATGCTTCTCAAAATTCCCAACATTGATAAAACATATGAATATACATATCAAGGAAGCTCAAGAAAATTCAAATAGTATAAACCCAAAGGGGTTCACATCAGGATAAATAATTCTTTAACTGTCAAAGAATAATAAACAGAGAATCCTAAAGGCAGCAAGAGAGAAATTACTCATCCTGTACAAGCATCCTCAATAAGATTAAGTGCTGATTATATATCAGAGACTATGGAGGACAGAAAGCAGGGGATTGATATTTAAACTGCTGAAAGAAAAAAATTGTAAACAATGAACTCTATAAAATAATATCTAAAGAATAAAATAACTAAGAATAAATTTAACAGAAGAGGTGATTGTTACAAAAAGAAACTAAAAGGCGAAAGATTTATACGATGAAGAGAAACCAGAGTATAAAGGGAAGTGGGTGTGGCTCAATGGATAGAGCCCCC
>JAQZBX010053814.1:0-18810 GCA_029593785.1 Cabassous unicinctus | reverse complement strand
AAAAAAAAAAAAATTATATGCTTAGAACACGTGGGCAAATATGAATGTAACATGCGCCTTTACAGATACGTTTCCAGTATTTAGTTTGAATTTTATTATTTCTACTGCTAGTATAAAACCTCATCACCTGAGCATTATTCAGAGAAGAGTAAACCTGCGCGCTCACTGGCAGAGATACCGTCAGTGAATGGAAGAGAGAGAAATATTGTACAGACACACGGAAGTGATTCATGTAGCTAGAGGAGTGAAACTTCATTCCCCCAGCAAAGCTGTGCCAGCAGCTGTAAAAGAAGGCAACGTTTTAAAATAGCGTTAGAGACCACAAGGTCTGCATCTCATGCACAACAGAAGAAGGCATGCGCACTCGTTTTCAGGACAGTGACGGGCAGTTGTTTCCCGTGCGGAGAGGATTTGGCTAACGTCTTCATTTTGGAGCTATGCAGTGACACTCACTCATGCCGTCAGCTTCTACAGGCGTCTTTCACTGAGGTCTTCCGAATGAAAGGGCCACGTGGATTTATTATTTATTTATTTTTTAATTTAAAATTTTTAAAGATACTTAGATTATGCAAATGTCACATAAAAAATATAGGGGATTCCCATATGCCTGCTCCCTACACCTCCCCCATTTTCCCACATTACAACTTCTTTCATTAGTGAGGTACATTCATTGCCATTGATGAACACATTTTGGAGCATTGCCACTGAGCATGGATGATAGTATACATTGTCGTTTACACTCTCTCCCACCCAATTCTATAGGCTGTGGCAGGATATATAATGGCCTGTATCTGTTGTTACAATGACATTCAGGACAATTCCAAAGTCCTGAAAATGCCCCTATTTTTGCCTCTCGCTGCCCTCAGCACCTCCACATGGATTTATTATCCCGCTTTTTATGTTCATAGATGCATCTCACTGAAGGAGGGATTTTCCTGTCGGTTGTTTGGTGGCGGTATCTCCGTCTCGTCATTCCTCCAGCATTTCCATGGCCTCTGGGTGGCTGTAACTAAGCCGTGTTTAAATTCACTCTTTCATCTGGAAGTTCATTACTTGCCTGTGTGACATCCCCAGCCCAGTTTTTAAAAATCCTTTTCTCCCCTAAATGCCTTTTTTTGGTTTGATTTTTTCCCCCCTCGCCCCCACATGGCTCCCTCGTCTGTTTGCTTGTTTTCTGCTCGTTGTCAGTTTGTTTTTTTTCTTGAGGAGGCACTGGGAGCTGAACACGGGACTTCCCGTGTGGGAGGCGGGCGCTCAGCTGCTGGAGCCACGTCCGCTCCCTGCTTGTTTGTTTTTGCTTGTCGTCTTGCTCGTTTTTCCTCATTGTCTGCTCATTGTTTTTATTCTCGCTGTCTGTTCGTTGCTTTTGCTCGATGTCCACTTGTCTTTAGGAGTGACCAGGAACTGAACCCGGGACCTCCTATGTGGGAGGCGGGCGCTCAGCTGCTGGAGCCACATCCGTTCCCCCCTGAATGCCTTTTTGATGTTGTCATAGATATAGTTTAGAGGCATAGCAATAAAATTTGAGAACCTGTTTTACTCAAGATTTACTACTTGGTGGTGAAGTAATTGAACAACTGCTTATATAGTGATACTGTTAATACTAATAATATAATAATAATAATAATAAAAAGCAGTGGCAAGCAGCAGTTACTTACGTAAGTGCTTTATATTCTCATTTACTCCTCATAATAGCCAGAGTTTCTTTCCATCCCCAGTATAAGATGAGGAAACTGAGGCAGAAAGAAGTGGCTTGATTAAATTCACATCGTAAGTGGTGGAGCCGGGCTTCGAACCCCAGGAGCAGCCTGCGGAGCCTGTGCTTTCAGGCTCGCATCACACCACCTCTCGCTCTGCTCTCAGGGATGGATATGGGGGTATGTCAGGGCAGCGTTCACCTGAAGAGATGAAGAGCCACAAACGGACAGACTCTGGGTTTTCCAGTACCTGACCGAAAAGGGGAGCATGCTGGGCCCTGCACCTTTCCTTCCCTGGTCCTGGAAGTGGGCACGCTTGCTCACAGGGCTTTCCAGAATGCCCCTGAAGCTGGAGGAGGCTCTGAGGGACCTTCTGTTCGAGGACACTGGGTGGCAGATGCCCTGGAAGACCCGTGGTTCTAGGAAATTGGGGAATGTCTCTCGGCTGCTGGGTCCCTGAGGGCAGCTCCAGCCTACGGCCCCTTCAGTCTGAGCTTTTACCCTTGGGGCTTGGCCGCCTCGTCCTGCCCATATCTGCCACTGCCTGGAGGGAGCTTGCAGAGCACTCAGCAGCGCGTGCACTTTGGGGCTCTGGTGGCTTCGCCGTGGGCTTGACCAGCTGGAGATCCTCCCCCCACCCCAGTCCCTGCTGTTTTCTTCAGGCCTAACCCGTGCCACGTCACGGGCCTCCGGCGATGCGCGTTGCTAGCTGAGCTCACCCCTGCCTCTCAGCTTCTCCGCATCCACGCACATCTCCTGTTGTTCATTGCCACCTGGCGGGTGCAGGTTCCTTCTTGCTGGAAGGGTCGAGTCGCCGGCTAAACGCCCCCTCCACAGGGGTGCCGGCAGGGTGGGGCCTTGAGCGGCAGGGGACGAAGCCAGCAACCAAACCTGCCTCGGGCACTGCCTGCTTCTGGGCATTGGGCTCATTTTAGGGGGTCTCATTTTAATTCTTTCATATTTTTTGTTCTTACCCTGTACCTCTCCTCCTCCTCCCACTTCCTTGGATTTGTTTCATCATCTCCAGCAGCTGTTCTTTATGGGGGTTTCGGCCATCGGAATCGCCCCAGGACCTGTCCCAAACTTCTGGGTTCCCTCCTTCCCAGCCCTCTCCCCCTGGAGATTGTTTCAGCTTCTTCTTGTTTCAAGTCACACTTCCTGAGTTCTTACTATGACAGAGGCTCAGGCAGGCCCTGGGGGTGCAAAGATGGATGAGACGTGTCCTTTCCCTCAGGGGGCCTGCAGGCGGGTGGGAAATGGGCAAGCTGGCTGACAATCCCTGCCCAGGGTGACAAGGGCTGTGGCGGCCTGAGCACAGGCTGCTGTGATGGGAGCTCACAGGAGAGGTACCCGGCCCACTGAGGATGTGTGTGTGGACCAGGGAGGGCTTCCTGGAGGAGGTGACACCTGAGTTGTTTGGGGGCATTCGTCTCCAAGGGCCTGGGCAGTTCAGTCTTACGGCGCAAACCTTCCCTGGGGCTGGACGGGTGGAGTCTGTGCCTCGTCCACCTCCCAGCCACACGCACCGTCAGCCTCTGCCTTTGTGACTTCTCTTCTCTCCCCCTTTGCCAGTCCTTTTGTTAAAGAAGCGTCTTCCTTTAGATGTGCCGATACCGTTTTTTTCCCCTGTAGAGGTTTAGATATGCTGATACAGGTAGACCTTGTGACTTTGCTTCTCTTACTGTTTGTTTGTGACAAAAATATTTGGTCTCCCAGTTGCTTTTGTACCTACCCGGGCTCATTCCCATGTGTTGATTTTATACTTAACTCAGACATTTGGGAGCAGCTGCAATTGTCCGTGTCTAGAGGACTGTGGCAGCGCTTTGTCCTGGGGCTTCTGTGCCATGAGACCCCTGTCCTATCTTATAGGGGTTGATAAATGTCACTGGAGAAGCTTTTCCTAGTGTCCAGAACAGAGTTACACGTACCACATGAAACTGCCATTTCTCTGTCATTTTTGACGTAGACTAACGGCAGTTTCAACACGGTTCAACTTCATGATAAGGGTTTGCTTCTTGTTTGCCAAAAGGTGTTTCTCAAGTTCTCAGAAAAACTTGTGGCTGGTCCTGTCTGTGTTTCTGCTTTAACGAAGGGGCCCTCAGGAAGCCTGGGGGTTTGGGGGCACGCCGAGGGGGTCCCTCCCTGAGCTCGTTCACGCACTGGAGGTGCGCGTGCTAATCCCTGGGGTACCTTCTGTGCTGACACTTACTTGGTCCTGGAATTGGCTGGTTCCCATCTGACTTTGTTTACGGCATGAGTTTGCGCAGCAAACCCTGATCTTGACCTGCCGTCTAAGTTTCCTTGCATTCTCTACAAGTAGAGTCCTAACCCACGAGGCTTCATTTCCCGTTGCGAGGGGCACGGGGTGTCGGCTATTTTAAAACTCAGGTTATTAGAAGAAGTTGCAGAGCGTCCTTTCCGCCCCTTCGTCTGCTGGTGTGGCGTGAAAGCCGCCTGCGTGCTGGCGGGCGGTGCTGAGTGAAAGGCCGTTTGAGCGTCGGTAGGCACAGCTTTGGGCTTGCTTTCAGATCTCTCCGTGGCTGGACCTTTGGTCCTTTTCAGCATCTGCTCCTCTGTCCTGCCAGAGCGTTTAGGGACATGCGAGCTGAGCTGGCGTGAGAAGGCGCACGGGACACGGGCGGCCACGCACCGCCGAAGCCGCGGCTGGGGCAGCTCAGGGGGACCGGAGCGGACGCCTGGCCACCTCCCCGTTTCCAGGGAGGAAGCGGAGTGGCCGCCGAGGCCACGCGGCAGCACGGCCAGATCGACGCTGGGTGTGGTCAGCTGCCCGCAGCGTGAGCTTTGGCTTTCTCCCTCCCCCCTTCCCCTCCTTCTCACTTACCTTCCAGTTATCATGAAAAATTCCATGCATATCCAGAGTGGGAGTAATACCCACCGCCCAGCCTCAGCAGCCGTCAGCTCACTGGGAAGCTGTTTCATCTTTCCCCACTCGCTTCCTCCCATCCCCAGTTTAAAGTCCCAGTGGTATCGTCTAATCCATAAATTTTCAGTAAATATTTCCAAAAGAGAAATCTTTTTCTAACCACACCTGCAATGCCTTTACTAAACCTGGAAATCGACAACGCTCCCTTAATACTGTCAAATACCCCGCGTCAGAAGGCGTGGCACAGCCATTACTTTCCCATTACCCGGCGTCTCCAAACTCCTGGTCCAGGTAAGAATTTCTGGAAATCATGTTAAGGAGTTACAGGCCTGGAGGGGCCTCAGATGGTTTCTCCTTAGACCCAGAGTATCAGCGATGACCAGTCTTTCCTGTTTTTAAAGTCCTCCAGGGGCCGACAGCACACACAGGGCGGCTTACATTTAACCTAAATGGTGCTCTCGGCAGTTTGAGGTTCATTCGTCCTTGTTTCGTTCCCACTGGAGATGGTACCAGCTACTGACTGCCCTCCGTCCCCCAAATAATAAATGTCTTTGTTCTTCAAGTTACTTGGTTTCCATTCTGAGTGCTTTTCTCCTGCTATCAAGAATCCCAGGTTGAAAACCTTCATTCACATTTTTTTTTCCTCTAGGGAAATGAAAGTGTGTCCAGAAGAAAGAGGAAATACTTATTAGGTGGTCCAAGTTTAATCTGCATCCAAATCAAGTGGGTTTCGGTTTGAGCTTAAACAATGGTCCCGAGACCGTTAGTTTCCTGGGAGGTTTGTAATGTGGTGACTTCAAACAACAGAAATGGGTTCTCACAGTTCCGGAGGCCGGAAGGCTGAACTGCGCCTTACAAGACTAAAATCAAGGTGTCAGCAGGGCTGGATTCTTCCGAGGCTCCGGCGAGCATCTGGTCCTTGCCTCTTTAGCTCCTGGTGGCGCCAGCATCCCTTGGCTTGTGGCCGCGTCGCAGCCACATTGCCCTCTCCCCTTGGGTCAGATCTCCCCCTGCTCCCTCTTCTGAGGACACTTGTGGTTACATTTAGGACCCACCTGTATCTTCCAGGGTAATCTCCCTGTGTCGAGATCCTTGTTCGCATCTGCAAAGTACCTTTTGCCCTCTTTAGTAACATCACACGGGAGGGTCCTGGATGCTGAGAGCCACTATTCGGCGGGCACACCCCGGTGCAGAGCTGCTCAGCATCCCTCCCTTTGATGGGGCCTCATAGACGTGCATCTTGTTGCTGGGAAAGGGGACAGTGCATCAGAGCATGGGCTGGGTTCTCGTCTGAGCTCTGTGATGATGACAATCTCCTAGACCTCTCTGAGCCTCAGCCTTCCCTTCTGTCTATGGGGATGATTTCCAGCCTTTTCATAGGGAGAGTGTAAAGATTAAATCAGATAGTCTACATAAAGTGACAAGTGCTGCGCCCCACATGTAATATGTACGCCTTCAGTGAGCTTCTGTAGTTATTATAAAGCAAGAGTCCTTTTGGCTTATCTCAGGTGATATACATTAATTAAACACAGTTAGACTGTTAAGACATTTATTAGTATCAAAGGTAATTTATGGAGTATTAGTCTGGGAAAAACCACTGATAGCAATTTAAAATTAAGAAATATAAATCCAAAGAGAATGAAATATACTGTTAGTACAACTTCTAAGTGGATTGTAAGGGTTTCAGTGGAGCTGAGGCTGGGCAGAGCCCTGGACCCGGGGTCAGGAGGGCTCGGTCCGAGCGTGAGACCTCTTCCTTTCTCTCCGAATGAACTTCCTAAGTCAGTTCACCTGCCTCAGCCTCGGTGCCTGAATGTGCGAAAAGGAAGCAAACCACAGGATGCTGGTTGTGAGGATGTAAAAATGCTTCCAGCATCTTCAATAAACACTCGATAGGAGCCATCAGGAGGGCCTCTCGGGTGAGGAAGACGAAGGAGAGAACGCACACATCTGTGATGATTTTATTGCAACATTTAAAAAATCAGTGAACGGAACAGCTGGTGGCTGAAGCTCCGCGTTGCTTTATTCGCACGCTGCTTGCTTTCCCAGTGAGTCCTGCCGCTGAGCATCCGTTTTACTGAAAAACGCCGCCACGGTGGAAGGCCAGATGTGAAGCCTGCTCAGAGCCCTTCTTCCAGCCGCAATTATCTGATGAAATTGCGCCTTGTCTGCAACAGGCGAGCCGGATATATTCCCATTGGAGCCGCGAGCACGTGCCTGGGTATTTATAAACTAAAAGCTGCTTGTCAGCATGCACGGCACATGCCTTCATCCCTGAGTGCTGGCAAGAAATAGCCTCATTCTTTCTCAAGAGCTGATGATGGATTCATCAGTCCTGTCAGCAAATCTATTGCTTGCAAGGGATTCTCTCCCCAGATGGTGACTCCGGCACGAGCCGCTCCAGTCGTGGGCTGAATAGCGCCCAAGGCCCCTGGGCGTCCCAGGCTGTGCAGTGCCCCGGGCCCATCCTTCCCCGGGGCCAACCCCACGAGATCCCACACGCAGAGGAAGAGTCGAGGTGCACGCGTGGTGTCAGGGAGAAGGTGGATGGTGGGAAGCCGGCAGGCTCAGGACCTCGCCTTCGTCTCCCCTCTGCCTAGCAGGGGAGAGCTTTCAGAGCCATCGCAGACACCCTCCCGCCCAGGGCTCTGCGTAGACCAGGACTTTTGAGTCCTCTCCGGGCTGTCAAGGGGACAGGAGCGGCTTGCGTCTGCTCCTGCCCTCTACCCTAAGCCAGCCCCCCATGGTGTCATGGCAGCAGCAGCAGACGCTCCTCACTGGCCCTGCCCTGCTGCTGGGCCCGAGCCGGCCGCTGGCTCTGAGCTTTGTCTTTTGTTCACCAGCTGTCCCCTCTCATGCCCTCAGGTTGTGTCTCCCCATTTTAGACCACCCCAGTGGGTGCCTACTCCATCCAGCCCCGCGGGGCGACCCCAGGCCCCAGTGAGCCGGCTTCAGCCCACATTGGATGCCTGTAAGGAGAGACCTGGGCGTCCCAGCTGTGGAAGTGCATGGTCTCTGGCGGCCGTCCCAGGCTTGGTCAGACGCCACTGCAGGGTTCACAGCAGGAGTCAGCCGGCCAATGCCGGGAGGGTGCCAAGCTATTGCATGAGATATAAAGGGTTTTAAGTGAGCCACCCTTCCCTAGCATATTCCTGGAATCTCCAGTGTAACTTGGTGCTTGTTGTTTATGGGGGGCTTTGTAGAGTGTCTATAGGTGAGAACAGAGCAGGGATTTAGGACAGGAGCCTGGAGCTCTTGATTCTGGGGAACCGCCTTTGAGGGCCCCCATATCTCATTCACCAAGGGCTGCTGTGTGTTATGCTCTGCTCTGGGAACCTAGTGGTGAATGAGCACAGCTCCTGCTTACAAGAAGCTCTCAGGCTGGGCATGTGCAGCTGGGGCTGTGGTGCCTGGAACAGAGAAGGAGAAGGGCCCAGGCTGCAGAGTCTCCTGATGGCAGCGCAGAGCTTGGCTTTGTCACTCACTTGTTCTCTGACCACAGCCAACTTATATAACCTCCTTGAAGTCCTCTGTTTACTCAGCTGTACCAAGGGGGCTAGTAAAGCCCCTCCCACAGGGTTGAGACAATGCACATTATAGACCATAGTAGGCACTCAATAAATACTACTCTCCTCTCCTCGTTCATCACCGGTGACATTGCACTCTTGGCTAGAGTTTCAGTTACACGAGCCCAGTTGAAACCTTGGCACCAGCTTAGTGAATCGGGGTAGCGCGGGAAGTAAACTAGATGATTCTGACTTACGCATTCCCTGTTCTCCACCTCACTCTGCCTGATAAACTCGTGTTATCTCATTTGTAGTTACTTCAATGCCACCCCGAGTTCAAGAGCAGCTTCTTCCTCCCTTAACTGATTGCGGGTGCAGACCTTTTCCCTCCGCCCCCGACACGCGTGTGCTCCCTGGGTCAGGAGACCCTGAGCCTTGCACCTTCCTCCAGCAGCTACGGGGTTGCTGACATTTATGAATCCAATATAGTCTTGTCACACAACAGGGGATTCTCAAAACAAGGTCGGCCCCAAATGGCTGCCTCACGCTGTGGCATTTGAGTGCCGGCAGTCTTCACCATGGTCCACACGTGTTTTGGCCAGTGTTTCTCTCTCTCAGCACCAGATTCCTATGATGGAGCTACACAGGTTGTCCTGGGGCAAGTACCTTCATTTCTCATGGTGAAATGTTTTAGTCCAGCTCGGGAAATGGTCTGCGATTAGAAGATCGAATCAAGCTGGGACTTTATAATCGTTTGGATCCCACTGGAAGATGTTCCTGCACTTGGAATGGGAGCTGTGCAATAATAACCTTAAATGTGTGCTTGACATTATTTTAAATGCTTTATATAAATGAGCTCGTTTAATCTTTACAACAGCCCCATGGGATAACTGTTGTTATCCTCATTTTACTGTTGAGAAAAACAAAGGACGGAAGGGTTATAAATCTTGACCAAAACCTCTCAGCTATTAGGTGGAGGAGCTAGGATTTGCACCTAGCAGTCTGGTCTCAGAACTCATGCTCTTATCACCCCAGTATACTGGCTCAGTGTTAAGTCTGTGAAATTTAGTTGATAAGATTTTTGACTGCCTCAAGAGACTGAGCTTTGAACATTTACTAATAGTATGGTCTCCAGATTTGGATGCTAAGAATTGGTTGCTCATTATTTCTTGCCATAGCTGTATTTCTTGAGGTTCTGCTGTGCGACGAGGACTTCCTCGTATGGAGAAGCCTGGAGGGTTGTTAGACTTGATCCTGTCAAGAACTGGGAAGGACCTGAAATTTTACCCTAGTGCGCGGTGACCAGCCTCCCAGGTGGATGGATGGGTGCTGGGAGAAGACACGCGACTCCTGGGTCAGAGGCAAAGGGCAGTTGACGAGCCTTAGCAGGTGGTGGTAACCAGAGAATCAGCTTTTATGCAGTTCCCTGAGCCCCACTTCCCCCAGGGTGATGCGAAGCGGGCCTGGAAAGGAATTCTGAGCTGCAGAAGCCCAAGTCTTTTCTAACGGGAAGTAAGCGTGTCTGCCTCTTCCCAGGGGAGACATCCATTTCTTATACTGGACAGTGAGCACATCTGCCCTTTGCTCTGGATAGAAACACAGTCTCTGTCTTCCAAGACTTTCAGCACAAACGACCTTGAAATGATGGTCCAGGACAAAAGCGATTTATGGGTGTCTTGTGCTTTTTCTCTTGTGACCGTGAGTTGTCTGTCCCCACAAGAGCCTAGAATTTCAGTGTGGGCATAAGGATGATGTACCTGAAACAGCACAAGACCAGTTCATGGGGATTGTGTAATTTGGACCGCCAGCTTAAAGGGGCTCTTGGAGAGAAAAGCCACTGTGAGCTGGGGTGGGCATGGAAGGTTTCTCAGTCTTGCTGAGTCAGAAGAAGTTGGAAAGTAAAAACAAAAAGGTGGGCTTTCTGGGTTGTGCCTGGGGTGAGGCTATGTGGTGGAGAATACGGGGCATTAGACTTGGGGTCAGACTTGGATTCAGATCACGGCTGGGTTGTTTATTAGTTATGTGACCTAAGCAAACTCCCCGAACCTTCTGCTGTTTATTGATTTTTTCTTTCTTTTTCTACAGGGTATGGATATATTATTTGCAAATGTAGAGATCTGAATTTTGGTCAATATCATAGTGAAAAGTTGGCAAGACCTTTGGCTTAGCTACAATCTCAAGGCGGAATGGAAAGCTGAGAAAGTGAGGGGCCCATAGAGCGGCAGAGAGGTTTCACCCCTGTGCCTGATGTCCCAGAGGGAGACTTTGAACTTGGGGCACCCTCCCCGGAGAAGCCAGGGTGACTGCTTTCGTTTGGTGGCATGTTCCAGCCCTTTCCACCATTTGGCATTCTGGGGAGGGGAATGTGTGTTTCAGTGAGCCCACTGTGCGCATTTCTGTACGTGGGTGCGTGATGGAGGACAGAGCTGGTACTCGGGAGGCAGGCGGTTTGGGATTCAGATCCCGGCTCTGAGTCTTCCCAGTTGAGTGACCTGTGTGACCTTTTCCATGCTCATTTTCCCCAACAGCAGAGTGGGGTCGGCCAAACCCACCTGATTTGGCTATCGTGAGGGTTATGTGAAGTGACGGAGAAGAGTGCCTGGCAGGTAGCAGGTGCTCGACAGGTGCCATCTGTTGTTATTACCTAGGTGATTAACATTCCCTCTCATTCCAAAAGGGACTGGGGTGCCTTACGGAGAGTTGAGGGGGATTGGTTCCCCAAACATATTCTGAACCCCAGCTACCAGCGTTGACTCTGTGGAATAGAGATGAGAGAAGCAAGAAGGTAAGAACGAATTACATGAGAAAATGGGGCAACTGTAAAATAAACAGGAAAATATGCATAGCTAAGCATTTTAAATGCATTTCTGAAGTATTTTTGCTCCGACTTGTTTTAGGAGGGTGTAAAAGTCGTTTACAAAGATATGAACATCTAAGCGACAAAACTAAAATAGCTGCAGTGTATGCATTTGTGCCCCCACTGCTTCCCAGAAGGACTTTGTTTAACTTATAAATTTAAAACGAGGGAATGGCCAGACATTAATAATAAGAAAAAAGCAGAAAAATGGAAATAGAGTCATGATTCTAGGTGCTTGCCCCTGGTGCCTGTCCTGGCCCTGGAGCTCGTGCATGAAAGCTACCTGGGGCACACTGGGGACAGGTGAGCAAGGTGTTCTGTGAGCGGCTCCCCACCCCTCCCTCCCGGGCTCCTGCCTCTGCGCTGGCCCTTGGCTTTGCCGCCTTTCCAGTGCTACCTTCTGCACTGAGCCTGGTCCTCCCGGCTCCACTCAGCAAAGGGGCTCTCGGGGCTGTGGCGCAGGCCCTGGGAGCTCCTGGCTGCCCGTTCTGGGCTCGTGGAGCCCGCGTCCCACAGGGAGAGGGTCTGTCCACGCCCCGCCCTGGTTTGCGGCCCGGCCGGGCCGCCTCACCCTCCAGGCTGCCTTTCGGTGGCTGTCGTTCGCGTCTCCTCTGACCCCGTATCGGGCATCAGGCTACTTTATACATGTCCGTGGCTTCAGCAAGCCCCTGGCCGGCTGGTCAGTTTGCTGAGGGGGCACTTGCAGACTCAGGGGCGCGCTCTTTGTCATTTTATTCCTCAGGTTTCTGTTATATTTAGATGCAGGAACGGTGGCCTCTGGGCTGCAGAATTTCCACCCGTAACACAAGCAAGGTAACGGTGTCACCTGATGCACGTCTGCGTCCTGCGTTAGGCCAAGCCCTTTGCACTATTCCCTAAGAAAGCCCAGTGGAGGGAGAATACTGACTAGCCCCGTTTCCTAGAGAAGGAATCAGGTTCAGAGAGGGTAGGTGGTTTTCTCAGGGTCAGATGAGGAGCACGTTTTAAACAGGGTTAAATTCGGCGTCCCGCTGACCCTTAGGGATATCCCTCAGGAAGCCCCTGGGTGCCTCACCTTCCGAAGCCTGGTGGACCTGCCGTCCTGGCTGTTTTGGGGAGTGGTAGTGCCACTGACCTGTTCACGGTCGCCGGCAGCTGGGAAGCGGTCACGACGTTGCCCGGTCAAGTTCCCTCCCGGTGCTGCCTCCCTCGCCCCTTCCCCGCCTCTTTCCTCCATGCCTTCCTCCTTCGTCCCTCTGTCCCTCTGTCCCTCCTTCTCTCCTTTCAGTCCTTCCCATGTATCCTGTGGCTTGTGCTAGTCAGTAGAAAACAGAACTAAGCAACAAAGCGAACCCGCATCCTCTGCTCTCATGAACACATGCTCTAGTGGGAAGGACCGACTTTAAGCAAAGAACTGTAAACATAAGTGGAGCGTTCCACCCGTGACCAGTGCTGCCACGAGACACACACTAAGAATCCTCCCCACAGGGGGTGAGCCTCAAGTTGAGACTGAAGGAAGAACGGGTGTTTACTTAAAGGGTCGAGGGTGGGGGCGTTCTCGGCAGCGGGACCAGCTCGTGCAAAGGCCCTGGGGAGTGAAGCCAGCACGTTGAAGGAGCAGAGCAAAGGCTGGCCTGGCTGCCTGTTTGCCTTTTCTGGCTGCTAAAACACATACCACACAACAGGAATTTGGCTGAACAACAGGCATTTGTTGGCGCCCTGTTCAGATCCTTGTGGTTGTATCTTCTGGCTGGCCGGCAGTCTTTGGGTTTGGGTTCTTCGGCTTTTCTGTCACATCACAATGCATATAATGGAGTCTTCTCCTTTCTCTTCTGGGTTCCTGGGTGCCACTTCCGTCTTCCCGCTGCTCCCCATGGCTTCCCCGTCTGACTTTCCCTCTCCTTCTAAAGGGCTTCAGGAATCCTGATTAACGCCCAGCCTGGTTCAGTGGGGCCACCCTTAACTGAAGGAACACCTTGAAGAGGTCTTATCCGTGGACCAAGACCAAGAACACGTCCAAACTGGGGTGCACAGTCCAGTCCCCCACCCCACTCACAGGGACAGCGGGAACATAGCACGCGTGAGGCTGGAGTGGCGGGGCCGCCCCTGCAGGGCCTGCTGGTCCCGTGGGGTTTGGGCCTTTATCCTGGTAGTGCACAGGGCGTTGCATAAGTGATTTAAGCAGAGGGTTGAGGAGCTTGATTCCATTTTGCTTTATCCTCTGGGGAATGGAAGGGAAAGGAGCAAGTGTGGGTGGGGACGGAGTGCCAGTGAAGGGAGCTTTGCTGGTGGCTTGCTGGGGTAAGTCCAAGGCAGAGGACTCTGCCACTTTACGAAAGCCTAAAATAATGGCATTCTCCTCTCTGAGGGCAGTGACCTGACCCCTCAGACCTGAGGGCCTAGCAGGTGAGTCCCAGTCCTCCCGCAGAAAAAGGACCTCGCTCAGGTTTTCTGCCTTGATCCTCCCGAGGGAGCCTCTCTGCTTCTCTGACGATCCCCCGTCAGCGCCACGGTGCGCCCACTCTCAGGCAGGCCCCGGCACGCTGGGCAGTGGGGTCGGCTGGGCCCAGCTCCAGCGGCCAGGGAAGCTCCCGTGACGGTGGGTCGCAGTGCCGCCTTCTCTTTTCTTTCCAGTCACGGCTGACACGGGGACGCTGGCCTGCAAAAGGCCGCGTGAGCGCCAAACCCCATGGGGGAGTTTTTGTAAAGAGAGAATGTCAAGAAAATTTGGATGGAACTAGGATTTTGACATTTTCTGAAACTCAAAGTATAAATAAATAGTACGCACCTCGATTTTTCATATTTTTAATTTTGTTAACTTTTGAAAATTAAAAGCACACAAAAGTTCCCCGAATTACCTTCTAGCAACCGAACTGCAAGTAAAAGTGTCACTTTTCAGCAAGTCACTTGACTTTTAAACTCGTATTCTTCATTTGTAATATTGAATCCAAACAGAAAAGAATGAAGATTTCTCTTATATGTGTCATCTGATGCCAATTTTATCTGCTTCAGGGCTCGCCACTAGATTTTGAGCTTCTTGTAGGTGATTTCCTACCCTGAGAACATCTTTGGTGTTAAAACGGTCAAACTTCACCCTCAGGGGAAGCCTGTCCCTTAGGGATGCTGGACGTGGCTCCCCGGAGGGGAGGGAATGGCTGACGTGCTGGGGCTGGGAAAGCACCGTGTTTTCAGGCTGGATCCCACCTGCTCGTGCTGCAGATGACGCCATGGAGTGGGACGTGGCAGGTGCCGACGCTTTCTCTAAGCCTTGCTCATCCTGCACGAGCTGCACGTGCAAGTCTGCTCCGGGTGGGAAGGGTGCCGGTGGGGGCTCCCAGGTTTCGGTCCTGCCGCCCCGAATGCCCTCAGAGCGGAGTAGGAGCTGCGGGTGCGTTAGGTGGGCGCGTTTGCAAGTAGGTTTGCACCTGGAACTGCAAAGTGAAGCGTAGGCTCAGAGAATCTGCCAGGGAAGCCCACTTTACCTTAAACCCAGTGGACTTCTGACGTGCAGGCAGTGTGGGTTCTTTCAGCTGCACTGATGTACAGCAAGGCACCGGAGCTTTTGCCAAAAATATTCAGTCCTGCTGCCTGCAATCCACTCATTCATTCGCTCACTCACCAGCGTTCTGAGGACTCTGCTGAGCCGGGCTAGTGCTTTGGTGAGTGCTCTGGGCAAGGGCAGCCTCAGGGGCTGTGGGGGCACCTGGAGGGGCTCTGACCAGCTAGGGTGGGACGGGGCCGGGACCACTGCCAGACGAGGCCATGCTTATGCTGAGTCAAAAGACATGTCATTAAGAGGGCAAGGGTGGCTGGGCATTGGAGAAGGTGGGAGAGGCTTCCAGGCAGAGAAAGTTTGCTCCAAGGCCAGGGTGGAGCAAAGGGAGCTGAAAGCAAAGGGGGCAGAGGCCAGACGGGGCTTTGGGACCTGGTGCGAGCTGCTTGGATTTTATTCCGTGTCCAGTGGGGGGTCTTAGGCAGGGAACAGCCTCGTGAGATTTGCGTTTAAAAAGCTGGTTGGAGAACGGGTTGAGCAGAATGGAAGGGCATCAGATTCAATAGGAAACAGGAAGAGGCGACCTGGAGACGAGCTAGGCAGCAACTTTGGCCAACTCCCCAGCAGTACGTTCCAGCTTCTCCAGCCTGTCCTGGCAGCTCCAGAGGAGAAGAGGCCTCTCCCCAGCTGCGTGGCCGGGCAGGGGGCAGCCGCGGCGCTGAGTGCCTGCCCTTTGCCAACTTGGGCACGGCGCCGCCTGCTGTCCCCTGAACTTTTATGTCAGTCTCCTCGTCCAATAAACGATGTCTATGCTGCCAGGTTCTTTGTCTTTCTGCCTACGCCATTCCGTGAATAAAATCCCAACTCCTGGGCCCTCTCCTTCACGTCGCTCAGCCACAGACCGCCAGCACGGCAGGGTTTTCTGCTCTCTTTCTTGTCCCTCTCCATCCAAGGTGGCTTAAAGGGTCTCTGGTCGGCAGGGCCATTCCATAGCCTTTCCACTGGCCTATTTATTCCTTTCCCTCACCTACCCACAAGTTTTTGGAGGGGATTCTTGGTAAATTTTCTTCAGTAACTTTGCCCCTCAACTTCTTTTCCACTGTTAGCTTCTGAAGGGATAGAGAAGGAGCAGGGGAGGTTATAATGAGAGGGAAATGTTCCCTAGAGGTCTCTCACAAGAAAAACGGCAAGAAAAGCAAAAATGAAAACAACAATTACCCTGCAAAGGAGGATCCATGGTTTCCCAGTGCATAGCCTGGGGCTGGGAGG
The DNA here is from genome assembly GCA_029593785.1 of Cabassous unicinctus. Lineage (NCBI taxonomy): Eukaryota > Metazoa > Chordata > Mammalia > Cingulata > Chlamyphoridae > Cabassous > Cabassous unicinctus. The sequence continues at coordinate 3,125 of JAQZBX010053814.1, read as the reverse complement.
AAGCTTCTGGCTCCTCAGCGCCCCTCTCTTGGGTGAGCGTGGCGCCTTTGGGAAGGGAAGGCCCAGGATGAGCACGGGCCTGGGGCCCGGGTACTTGCCACGCAGACATGGCAGGAGAGGGCAGCTTGGCTGGGCAGGACCTGCATGGTGAGAGAGCGGCATGAGGGGACGATGTTGGCGGATATTCCTGGGACGTTTTTGGGTGCTCAGCTGTGTCAAAACCCTTGTCCTGGTCCCCCTTTAAAGACCCAGCTTTTTCCCGTTAATGCAGCTGAGGTGGGGTTTGTACTTGCTCTGAATGTGGCTCCGTCCCGGCTGGGCCACCCTGGGGCTACCCAGGATTCATTAAAGTCATTGTTGGTTCTGTCCTCCTCTCTGTCCCTGCTTCCTTAGTTAGCATTTTGGTGGTGGTTTCCTGTTTTTCCTCTTAGATTTAGAATGAGGATAGTGTGTGATTTTATATCTCACCTGTTATCTTTCTCTAGGACCCAGGAAAATTGAAGTGGTATCTTTAGAAAAACACAAGAGGAAGGTGATTTTGTTCTTTACGTGGGAATTCCAGCTTTGAAGGGGAAAATTTCCTTGAGGAATGCTTTCCTGAAATAATTTGAAATGCAATTTTGTCCAGTTTTTCCTGTAATATACTTTATAAACATATTCATATTTCTTCTAATGATAAAACAGAATATTTATCATATTACACTTAGACGCACTTAGCTTGAGGGGCATTTCCTTACTCTTGGCTTGGCATTTGTGGTCACATATACCAAATGCTCTTGAAGAAAAGCTGTTCTCGTTGGCCAGGAAACCAAGGGAAGATTTATGAGAAGGACGAAGGCTACAGCTGATCATAAAGACGGGGAGTCCTGCATTAAACTGCAGATGTCAATTTTTCCCTATGTGTGGTGCTTCCTTCAAAAGAGCCACAGGGCATTTTTCCTGCTCTTTGCAAAGATGTATCCACGGATCAAGCTTCAGCATTTATTGATCTGGATCCTGCCATGCATTTCAATTTATACTCCCTTTGAGAGAGAAGCTGTTACCTTCACTAGGTCCCTCGCCTCCAATTCCAGCCATCGTTTTCACCTGTTTGTTTGATTTCAGGGATGACTGGCTCCTGGAAATATTTCCATTTAGAGGAAGTAATTTCAAGCTTGCAACATTGAGTAATTATTGGATTCTTCCATTCAGAAGAATCTCTCTGGGACACGATGATTGGATCGGGAGAAGACAGCTTTGGAAAGGCTGACATTTATGAAGCTATGTGTTTGTGGAAGGGAGCCCATATTGTGCAAGAGCTTTGAAAGGGATGCAAATACTTTCTCACTCGGTGTTTTAAATCTGATTTTAGTTCCCTTCTTTCTTTTCAGTTCCGGCTAATGGCCTTGGTGGGACCCTGCAGTTGCTTTGTTTTCTATCAATGCCCAATAATTTGTGGAGATTTTTCCCACATGGGTTTCATCCTTATGTCAAGTAGACTCTGATAAGGGGTGGTGAAAATGTCTTCGTTATTTCATTATTCTCTGGCCTCCTCGATTTGGACAGCCCATCATCTCCCCTCGTCGATTCCCTCCTTCTGCCAGTCCCGCAGCAGTGGCCGTGAGAACCCCTTGTGTTCCTGGAGGTTTGGCTGATTAGAAACTTTTATTGACAGGCATAGTCAACTAGTTTTTGCTTTCCTACAGTTTTCCTTTTCCCAATTCTTTTGGTGGCCCAGACGGCCCCTCTTTTGGGAGCCCGTTCACGTGCTCTCTGATGGGGTCCGGGAATTCTTCCTCTCTTCATTCCCAGCGTGGGCAGTGGCCAAGGTCCTCCAGAGTCCTTCTTGAACCTTTTGCTGAAACATTCGAGAGGGGCAGCGTTCCTTCCCTGCCTGGGACCATCAGTTGTGAGAACGATGTCAGCTGAAGGCTGCTGGTTTCCTCATTGCCACCGTGTGGGGAACGAAGCCGAAACAGAGAGAGCAAAGCTGAGGAATGGAGCAAAAGAAGTGTCCTCCCCGACTCCATTGAACACCTCCATCTGGTCACACCTGAGCCAGCACGTTCCATTTTGTGTGTGTGTGTACTCGGTTGAGCTGGGTTTCTGTCATTTACAGCTGAACGAGTCCTAAACGGTACAACTACCAAGCATTTCATCTATGGAATTGTCTCTTTATTTGGTTTTAAGTGTCTGTTTAATTCACTTCTTCTGTGTCCTCAGATACCAGCTGGTCCTGTGGTCTGCGCAGAGTGGAAGATGGCAGGACACCCATCTGACGTGAAGGGGAGTGGGCAGGTGATGTTTTCAGGGAGACAGGAAAGTCCCCAACTAGAGTTGCCAGATGAAATACAGGTAAATTTGAATTTCAGATAAACAACCAGTACTTCTGTAGTACAAGTGTGTCGCATACAATATTTGAATTTTAGACAAAGAGTTTTTAATAAAAGTAGGTCCTGTGCAATATTTGTGACCTCCTTATACAAAAAAAATTGTCGATGGTTGATCTGAATATCCAATTTGGATTTCTGGAATTTTATCCAGCCACTTTAGATCTTCCACTAGTCTCACCAAATAACCAAATTTATGAATGTGCTTAAAATAATATGAATATTTAGGATAGGATCCTCCATGAGGATCCTTCATAGGGTCTAAAATTCACGTTTAACTGGGAACCCTGTGCTTTTATCTGCTAAATCTGGCAATCCCATCCCTTACTCATCCCAATTATCTTGCTGATACAGAGGATAGTGTGCTTAAATTCTAGTGTCCAAGATCGTGCTCCATGGTGGAGGAAGCAGTGTCTTCAAGCTTCATCAGTGGCTGCCGCCCTCTCAGAGGCAAGCGTTTAAAGCAGGGGCAATAAGTCACAGGAGTATTCCATGGCCTTGAGGAAGGAAAGGAAACTCAGGAGAAGTAACATTTCCCAAGGGTCTCTTATTTGCTAGGCAGTGTGGACAAGTTCTGTATCACTGACTCACTGAATCTTCATGGCAGCCCCGTGAGAGGCATTGATTTGCTCTTTCCCTGTTTTAACAAGATGGAAGCTGAAGCCCATAGAAGTGATGTAATTTGCCCCACACCATATAGCTAGGTTCATGTGATCCCAAGCCCATGCTCTGTCTTCTTTTTTTTTTTTTTTTCCC
>JAQZBX010053813.1:0-12717 GCA_029593785.1 Cabassous unicinctus | reverse complement strand
AAAAGACAGGAGAACAGGAAGAGAAGAGAATGGAAAAAGTGGAACAGAGTCTCAGGGAATTGAATTACAATGCAAAACGCAAAAACATAAGCATTATCTGTGTCCCAGAAGGAGAAGAGAATAGAAAAGGGGCAGAAAGAATATTTGAGGAAGTAATGACTGAGAACTTCCTAACCCTTATGAAGGAAATGAATATCAATATCCAAGAAGGATAACGCACTCCAAACAGAATAAATCCGAAGACATACCCCAAGATACCTACTATTCAGAATGACAAATGTCAGAGATAGAGGATTCTGAAAGCAGCAAGAGAAAAGCAAAGCATCACATACAAGGGAAACTCTATCAGATTAAAGGCCGACCTCTCATCAGAAACCATGGAGGAGAGAAGAAAGTTGTATGATGTATTTAAGGTACTGAAAGAGAAAAACTGCCAGCCAAGAATTCTGTATCAGGCAAAGCTGTCCTTCAAAAATGAGGGTGAGTTCAAAGTCCACAGACAAACAAAAACTGACAGAATATGTTACCAAAAGACCAGATTTGAAAGAGATACTAAAGGAAGTGCTGCAGTCTGAAAGGGAAAAAAACAAGGGCAAGAGATTTGGAGAAGAGTTTAGAAATGTTGATTATTAGGGAGGGTAAACTAAAGGGTAAGAAGACAGACAATAGAACGATATGACAACAGAGAACCAAAGGACAAAATGGGTGAAGTAAGTAATGCCTTTACAGTAATAACACTGAATGTTAATGGATTGAACTGCCCAATAAAAAGCCATAGGCTGACAGAATGGATAAAAAAATATGAGCCATCTTTATGTTTTCCACAAAAGACTCACCTCAGATGTAAGGACACAACCAGGTTAAAAGTGAAAGGATGGGAAAAGGTATTCTATGCAAATAGTGACCAAAAAGAGCTGGAGTAGACCAGATAAATGTAAAATAACAACATTATAGTATATAAACAGTAATTACTCAGTGCAACTGGCAAATTGTTCCTGTGATTAGTATTCCGTATTTTTTCATACAAAATAAACACTTGCTTTTAATTGAGGAGGACTGGAGAAGAGATATATTTTTTGGATACTTCATTTTTCTTTAATCCTTTCTTATTCATACTCTTTAATTAAAATGATGAATCTGGATCAATAGTGATTTAGCATGACTACTGTTGAACAAGATTTTGAGTTCTTCTGCCTCATAAAATTATGAGTTGGCAAACTGTTATCTACTACAATTCATTCCAATAAGATATGAAGAATTCCCAAATAGGAATTTGATTATCTAGAAAGAATTATGGCCTAAATGGAAATTAAATAACTAAGCCAATAATTTATTTCATTCTCAGAGATTATTATGTCCTATAGTTAGAACTGTAATATAAAAATTAGAATTATGATTTAATTAATTTCTATTATATTTGAATTATTATTTACACTTATAAAGATTTGTTCCTATGCTATCTATTTCTTTTTAAAGATTTATTTTATTTATTTATTTCTCCCCACTCCCTCATCGTTTGTACTTGCAGTGTCTGTTGTGTGCTCATCTTCTCTTTAGAAGGCACCAGGAACCAAATCCAGGAACTCACATATGACAGGGAGGCACCTAATCACTTGAGTCACCTCCGCTCCCTGCTTTGTTGTGTCTCTCATTATGTTTTCCTCCTTGTGTCTCTTGTTGCATTATCTTGCTGTGTCAGCTCACCATGCCAGCCCGTCACACCAGCTCACTGTCTTGCTCATCTTCTTTAGGAGGCACTGGGAACTGAACCCGGGACCTCCCATGTGGTAGGTGGGAGCTCAATGATGAGCCACATCTGCTTCCCTATGTTATCTATTTTTAATAATTGATTATATTAAATCTAACCTGGCTTTGCACTCTCTTTTAAATTTTTTAATTTCTTTCAACCTATTTTTCTATTTATTTTACAATTTTATAATAAAGGACTTTTAACAGCTAAAAAAAAGCTGTTGATTATACACTTTGTATAGATCATACGGTATGTGAATATATCTCAATAAAACTTCTTAATAAACAAACAAAAAAATTGTGCAAGTATAGCCAGAAGTAACAGCTATGTACAGCAGAGGAAACAGAGAGATTGAGAGGTGAGGAATTTTCTTGTTTGTTTGTTTGTCTGTTTTTTGTTTATTATTATTATTAAAATAGTGAAAATGCTTTAATAATGATTGAAGTGATGAATGCACAACTATGTGATTATATCAAATACTATTGATCATTCACTTTGGATAAATTTTATGCTTTATTAATATGTATCAATAAAATTGATTTGTTTAAAAAAAGAAGAACGTAGGAAGAATCTAAACACAAATCAGTAAAATCATAAAGCTAAAAAAATCAGTTGGTCATAGATGTTTGTGTTTATTTCTGAACTCTCAATTCTATTCCATTTGTCTATATGTTTATATTTATACCAGTACTACACTGTTTTGATTACTGTGGCTTTGTAGTAAGTTTTGAAATTAGAAAGTATGAGACCAACAATATTGTTCTTTATTTACAAAATTGATTTGGTTATTCAGGGCCCCTGTAATTCCATATGAATTTGAGGATTGGCTTTTTCATTTCTGCAAAAAAAGACTTAAAGGATTTTAATAAGGATTGCTCTGAATCTGTAGATCACATTAGGTAGTATTGATATCTTAATAATATTAAGTCTTCCTACCCATGAACACAGATGTCTTGCCACATATTTTTAGTTCTTGTTTAATTTCTTTTAGCAGTATTTTATAATTTTCAGTGTATAGGTCCTTCACCTCCTTGGTGAAATTTATTTCTAGCCATTTTAGTATTTTAGGAACTACTGTGAATGGATTTTTCTTTTTCTATTTCCATTTCAGAATATTCTTTGCTGATGTATAGAAACACAACTGTTTTGCATGCTAATTTTTTAGCCTGCAACTTTGCTGAATTCATTTATTAGTTCTGGTAGTTTTCTTGGAGAGTCTTTGGGAATTTCTATGAAAAGGATCATGGCATCTGCAAATAGAGATAGTTTTACTTCTTCCTTTCCAATATGGATTTTTTATTTCTTTTTCTTGCCTAATTGCTCTGTCAAAGTCTTCCAATAAAATGGTGAATAGCAGTGTTGAAAGTGGGCACTGTTGTCTTGCTCTTCACCTCAGGAGGAGGGCTTTCAATTTTTTACTATTGAGGATAATATTAGCTGTGGGTTTTCCATATATACCCTTTATCATGTTGAGGAAGCTACCTTCTATTTTTCTGAGTGGTTTTTGTTTTGTTTTGTTTTGTTTTTTAATCATGAAACGGAGTTGGATTTTGTCAAATGCCTTTTCTGCATCAATTGAGATGATTATGTGATTTTTTCCCCCCTTCATTCTGTTAATGTGGTGTGTTAATTAAATTTCTTATTTTGAGCCACTCTTGCATTCCTGAGATAAATCTCATTTAGTCATGGTGCATAATTCTTTTAATATGCCATTGGATTTAATTTGCTAGTATTTTATCGAGGATTTTTGCATCTATATTCATAAGAAAAATTGTTCTGTAGTTTCCTTTTCTTGTGATGTTTTTATCTGGCTTTGGTAGTAGAGTAATGGCTTAATAGAATGAGTTAGGAAGAATTCCTTCCTCTTCAATTTTCTGAAAAAGTTTGAGAAAGATTGACAATAATTCTTCTTTGAATGGTTAGTAGAATTCACCAATGAATCCATCCGGTCTTGGACTTTTCTTTGTTGGGAGGTTTTTGATTATCGATTTAGTATCTTTATTTTTATAGTTCTATTGAGAGCTTCTGTTTCTACTTGAGACAGTTTAGGTAAGTTGTGTTTTCTAAGAATTTGTTCATTTCCTCTAGACTTTCTACTTGTTGGCATACAATTGTTTATAGTATTATCTTATAATCCTTTTAAATTCTGCAAGATCATAGTAATATTCTCCTTTTCATTTCTGATTTTAGTTATTTGTGTCTTTTCTCTTTTTGGTCAGTCTAGCTAAGGGTTTGTCAATTTTGTTGACATTTTCTAAAGAACCAACTTTTGGTTTCAATGATTCTCTTGATGCTTTTTATTCTTTATTTCATTTATTTATGTTCTAATCTTTATTCTTTCTTTCTTTCTACTAATTTTAGGTTTAGTTTATTCTTATTTTTCTAGTTCCTCCAGATATGCAGTTAGCTTGTTGATTTCTTTTTTTTTTCAAATAAAAAATGGCAGGAACCTCCACATCAAAAACTTTGGGGTATAATAAGTGTTTTGATATGGGGACCTAATTCAGACAAAGGGAGTAGGGCAAGGAACAAGAATTAGGTTGTGTTCCTAGCCCTTGCTCACAGGTGTGGATAGAGCATGATGAATTTAGAGAAAAGTTTAGTAGGAGCAAAGAATAGGGTGTTGCAGAGATAGCCCAAGGTTTAAGAGATAGCCTTGGGCAGAAGACAGAAAATGAAGGGCCTGTGTATAATATTAATAGTAACCACTTGAAATTTATCTTGAAATCACCAAAAAAGCTTTGAATGGGAGACAGGTTTGATCAGATTTGTGTTTTAGAAGGTTCACTCAGATGGAGATGAAGAAAAGATGGGAGGTATGCTAGCTGGGAGGTGGAGAGGCTATTTAAGAGGCTGTCTACAGAAGCTTAGGGGAGGGGGTGAAAGAGGGACTGAATTCTGACAGTGCAAAAGTGGATCTGATCAATTCACAACTCTGCTCAGAACCTTTAGGGGCTCCCCTTTACCTTAAGGATTGAAGCCCCTACTCCCTTTACTGGCATTCAAAGCCCTTGCTGACAATGGTTCCTCCTTCTCTTTCTAGCCTCATCCCTCCCTGCTCCTTCCTTTCCCCAAAGCCCCACCTTACATGCTACTCTGTAGTTCATTCATAGTGAACTTCCTGCAATTCTATGAACAGCCATGTTTTTCCTCTGAGCTTTTCCATATGCTGTTTCTGCTTAGAATGTCATACACACCCTCTGGTTCCTTTATCCTCCAAATTTCCATTCTGAAGTCTTCACTTCCAGGAAGTGTTCTGCTTTCCCTGGCTGTCCCTCCTGCATGCTCAGAGAGTACCCTGTGCTTGCTCCTATCATGGAATTTTTATGTAAAACACCTAGAACACACATAGCAAGTGCTTAAAAACATATGTTGTATATATTCATAATATAAATCCTAGGTAGGTTTTTTCCTAAGTATATAAGCAGTGTGTCTATATGGATTTTGTGAAAAAGGATATAGACTAAAAGAATTATTTGGGCTACATAAACACTAATTTCTACTGTCAAAGTGAGAAGGTTTTGGTGTCATGATTTAAAGTTATTGAGCACATCTTAGTTGTTCCTCTGAAATATTTAATGTTCACAAAATGCCCTCTTATAAGTTCAAAAAAAATTTTTGATCAGAACAGATTTGCTTTACACAATGCATTTGGTTATGTGATTCAATTGAAAGTCATATACTTGACTAAATGTTGTTATTATGAACAAGGTCATAACACTTACCTTGGCAGTTCCTGGAATCCAAAGGCGAGCAGTCTTCAAAGCTCCATTGGTGATAAAATTATTTGTGTAGTATTTTCTTCCATTAGGATCAAATAATAAAATCTCGGGAGGACCACTGGTCTGCCAGGTGACCAGAAAGATAGTGTCATTGCCCACACCGCTATCCACAGTCACAGAATTTTTCAATTGATGGTGAGGTTTAACCAATTCTCTGGTACTGTCAAGCTGTTAAAGAGAATATACATGTAAAAGTTTCTAGTATATGCATAATCATTCCATTGCTTTCTTTACTTTTATGACAAAAACAAATTAGCAAAAGTAAAAATCATTTAGCCATTTACAATAAGCCAGCCATGTACATGTGCACATGTACATGTGTGTAACATGTATGAAGACCATACACAAATGCTAAAAGCTTTACATATATTATCTCGCTTAATCTTTACGAAAATTCTATAAGTACTACTGTTATCCACATCTTACATATGAGAAGACTAAGGCTTACAGAGGTAATTTGTCCAATGTCATACATCAAAGAGGTGGAACTGGGATAAAACCCAGGCAGGCTGACACCTGACCCCTGCATTTAACCACTGTGCATTCACAATGGACACAAATCTGTAAATAACTCCGAAAAATTGTGTATTAAATAAATACACTAGCAACACTTTTTAAAAACAGCTCAAAACTGGAAAGCATACAAAATTATATTGGTGGACGACAGCAAAGACAGTGTGCGTTATTTGTTCAAATCAACTTAACAAGTGTTTGTGGACTCCTGGCTGCTGTGCCACTTTCTGTGCTGGGCACCAGGCTTTTGAAGGGGATTTAGACCGGGTTTCCACCCTCAGTCCAGGGGGCTAAGGAAGTACAAACAACTAGGGGGAGAAAGTGGTGTTTGGGAACATCAGATTGGCTAATTTGAGCCCATATAAAATATTTTATGTTAAAATTATTTTGCATTTTTAATTTTTCTTCCATGTTATTAAAGTGGAAATCATAAGGTAGAAAGATTACTGAGAATTAGCAGAAGAGCCGGTTGTAGTTTAACTTATAGCATATATTGTCATCAATAATTGATATTTTCTTATTTCTAATGATGGAATTGTGGTTATTGACTTTACTGTGTAAATATAATCTTTATGTTAAATATTTTCTAATATAATTTACTGACTTCATCATTCACATCAAGTCATTAACTTGGCAGGTTCATTTACCATCTGTGAGGAAACTGCAGACAAAATTTTGTTCAAAACATTATTTGCCTATGTTCAAAATATACTGAAAGTACTTAGGCAAATAAAGTTTGGTCTTCTTAAAAATGTCTTGATTAGAGGAAACTTCTGTGAGCAAAATCAAGTAAACTGTGGCAGTTGAAGAGATATTTAGAAATGTTTAGAATTTATACAAGGGAGGTGCTTCAAAGAATATCTTAAAGAAGCAAAAGTAAAATGGATTCTGTTTGATGCAAAGTTATTATGGAACTAAAACTAAATACACAGTTTCTTATTTTTCTTCTGGACCTTACCATGCCAACACCCATTTTGAGCCAAGAAGAGAGAGCAAACTCTGCTCACAGACCTTGAAAAGCTGAGGTAGCAATTACAGAGAATGACTCCGAGGCCCAAGAAGTACAGACGTAAGGTAAAAATGAAGCCTATCTCTGGTGATGCCAAGAAGCTCATTAAAAACTTTCCACACTCGGGCTGTTGCATATTCAAATGAGATTAATGAAGCAGTTAGCATAATTCATCTATTGTCCTTGCTACCCTCCTCCCCCTCCCCCCACAAATCCCCCACTCATCTGTAACTATAACACAGGAAATTCTGACCTGGACACGCTGCTGAAAAATGTCTCCAGTTCCAGAGGAAATTCTACTGAAAGCATCAACCATGCTATTGGAATTTGATTGATCTGGAATGAAGAACTTTAAACCTCCTGAAATACATGATTGGGATGTTAACTGATAATAAAAAGATTAAATAAAACAAAAAATAATAAGTTAGGCCTTACCCTATGGCCATTCTTTGGTTCTGGGGAAGCAGGGGCTGTCTGTGACTTGCTTTGCATGGCATCCTATAAAACCACGTGGTTATACCTCGAGGGGAGTGGTTTTGGTTTTATCTGTAATGTTCATGGCTGTAATGGCAGGGCCTAGAACTCTGCCCAGGACATGATAAGAACTCAATAAATGTTTATTGAATAATCTTATCGTTAAGGTAATTACTAGACACTCTAGGGTAATTGCTCTCTATTAAACCATTGTTTTCAGAAATAATTCAATACAGCCTTTCAGTTTTCATCAGCATACCCATTTTTACTGAACATAAAGAATATAAGATAAAATCATTCTGTGCCTCATTTAGATAAAAAGATATGTATCTTATAATAGTCTGTGTCCTTATCATATAATTTAGTGCACTTAATCTCAGACATATTTTTAAGAAATATATTTCTATGTGTTTTATCGATATGATCATGCATATTTTAGTTTATGCCTGTACCCAGAAAAGAAATAGTAAATTACCTAATAATCCAATCTTTAAAATATTTTAATTGGCTACAGAGCTGTCTAGTAGGACATTCTGCAACCATGGACACATTATGCCCTGCCCAGTACAAGCCACTATCCACATGTGGCTATTGAGCACTAAAATGTGGCTAATGCAACTGAGGATATAAATTGTTAATTGATTTGATTTTACTTAATTCAAATTAATATAGACTTGTCACGTGTGACTAGTGGCTACCACAGTGGATTGCACAAGTCTGAAATTTAGGCTATTAAAGAAGCAAATAGCCTGTTTTATTCCCATGAATCATTTACTTACTACCTCATTTCTCCTTTTAATTGTGCCTCAAGTTGAGAATCAAACTCAGTTTTAACTAAAGTTTGCTTCATGAGCAAAAGAATTATCAATAAAGTATCTAAATTTAGTTTAACATCCAATCAACCTCTGTGCGGGATGGGGAATGACTGCTAAAGGGTTTGGGTTTTTTTTTTAACGAATCAATTTTATTGATACATTTTAATAAAGCATAAATCCATCCAAAGTGTACAATCAATAGTATTCGGTGTAATCACATAACTATGCATTCATCACTTTAATCATTTTAAAGCATTTTCATTATTCCAATAATAATAATAATAATAAACAAAAAAGAAACAAAACTCATCACTTCTTAACCTCTCTATACTTCCCCTGTGGTATGTAGCTGCTATTCTGTATCTGTCTCTCTAGTTTATTTGTATTTATATTTTGCAGAAACAATATTAATATCACCCATATTTGTATTTCACATGAGGTTTCACTATGTTATACAGTGCCATGTTACATTTTTTAACTTTCCTTCTTGTAATATACTTGACCTTAGACTTACTCTTTCAACCACTGTCGTACCCATATAATAGCTCTGCTAGTTACAAATACTATGATGTGTTTTCACCGTTTCTATTCATTTCCAAAAATTTACAAACAACCTTTTTTTTTTTTTTTACCTCTTCTGCACAGATTAACCCTTAGCTTTCCATTCTCTACCCTCATTCTATTTTCTGGTGACCTATATTCTAATTATATTAATTCCATGATTTTATACAATATATTTAGTTCATAATAGCACAATCATACAGTATTTGTCCTTTTGTGTCTGGCTGCTTCATTCAACATAATTTCCTCCAGGTTCTTCCATGTTGTCAGACATATTTTTTTAGCTCCATGATTTTACGTGCTCAGATTGGTTTAGCAAAGAAAAAATAATATTTCATTTCATGTATGCAACTGGCAACTTCCAGGAAAAAAGTACAAAAATGCAGCAACATTTTGGCAATTTGGGACAATGATTTTTGTTTTTGTTTTTGTTTTTAAGAAAACCATCTCTATCTTTTCAGGTGTTCTCTTGTTATAATCTGAGATTGTGCTTTGAATATTCAAGCCAAAAGGAAATGCTCTAAATAAGACCTTTAGAAATTTATTTACCTGTAAGATGTGATAATTCCTCCAGGTTTTCAACAGCAGAGGAACCCAGGGCAATGGAATGAATGGTTAAACCACTGCTAAGCACAGTGAGTAAGCAGTTGTCGATATGTTCATCATTTCCAGTGGTCACTAATATCATCATAGAGCCATATGCTTTTCCATTCAGTTTTTCAACCACCTGAACATAGAGTATCAGTCATTTGGAAGGAAATGTCTTATTGAGCAGAAGAATTCACTCTCATTCCAAAGTCCCCACCTGTGAGACACATGTCTCTTTGTGGTCCTTCATATCTCTTTTTACTCCAGCCCAATGCCACTCAGTCCTCACCTCATCCCATCACAGCACTTAATCACTCCACACACCATTGATGATTTGCTGGTGGGCAGGGACTCATCCTGTAATAATTACCATGTTATGGCCATAATTTAGTATCCACATAGAGGATGCTTTATATATTATTTTGTGAGATCCTTGCCTCTGAGTTCCAGTGAGTGACCAATAAGAGCTAATAAAGTGGCAGAGGGCCTAGAGCACTGGCTCTCAACCTTGGCTAACACATTGGAATCAGATTGGGAGATTTTAAAAATTTCAATGACCAGGCCACATCCCAGCTCAATTAAATCAGAATCTCTGGAGGGGTAAGACCCAGGAACCAGTATTTTTTAATCCTCATATGATTTCAACGTGTAGCCAGGGTTGAGAAGTACTTTTCGACAACTAGAGCTTATGGATGTTGCTTGCTACCAGATGTTTGGCGCATGGCTGCCCTCCAAATGTTGAATCCAACCTTGTGCTGAAATAGATGAACCCTACAATTCCTGAAACACACTTCAGGCCTTCGTTGAGTCTGATTTGCTTGAGGTATATCATGGCAGTATGACTATAGGCAGGAGCCAGACATGTTCATTTGACTGGAAAACCCAAAAGTAACAATGGCCACAGCTGGGACAGTCCCAGAGTGGATAGGGATAGTGTCAGAAAGTACCCAGGTGATGCTGAAGTCCCACAGCTTTGGCTATTGTGTTCATTATTTACTCATTCCTTCAACAAACATTTACTAAGCAACCATGACAGCCAGGTACTTTGCTAGGCACAGGGAATACAATGGTGAACAAGTCATGGTTTCTGCCTTTAAGATAATTTATCATCACTCTCCTATAGTCGAGGCTGCTATAACCATGCTGCAACAATTTAATTTGTCCCTTATCGGAAGCAGCCTCAGGTGCAGAAGGAGAGAAAGGAAAGTGATTGTGGTGCAGGACTTGGGATGCTCTACTGTACCTCAATTCCCTTCTTAAGCCCTGAACAGACACTTGTTTCTGCTTCAGCTGACACAGTGGTAGGCAGATATGAAGACAGCAGCTTTCGGTCATCATCACTGTTAATTTGGTGTAGCTGGGCTCTGATCTCTCCTTTGCTGTTGAAACTGGCAATGCCCACAAAAGTATGAATTTCAACAATTTGCATCAAGTAAAATTCTGCTGCTTGTTGTAGTCGAAGGAGCCTGTCAGCCTATATCCCCAAAAAAGGCAAAAAGAAAGGTAACAACATTTGGTTGGAAAAGTATGACTAAGTAACTCAATTAGCAAATATCTCTACTAAATTATGATATTGGATCATAATTTTTAAGAGTTTTAATGAAAGGCATAATGCTAGAATATTGTCCATATTATGGGTTGAATTGTGTCCCCCTCAAAAGACATGTTCAAGTCCCAATCCCTGTCCTATGAATATGACCTTATTTGAAAACAGGGTCTTTGAAAATGTTATTAGTTAAGATGAAGCCAAACTGGATTAGGGTGGTCCTAATCCAATATGATTTGTGTCCTTATAAGAAGGGGAGAATTGCCCACAGGCAGACACAGGAGAGAATGCCTTGTGATGACTAAGACAGAAATAGAATCCAAAGGATTGCCAGCAAATCACCAGAGGCTGGGAAGAGGCACAGAAGGATTCTTGCTACAGATTTCAGGCTGCTGGTCTCCAGAATAGTGAGACAATTCATGTCTGTTCTTTTCAGCTATCGAGTTCATGACACTTGTTTATGGCAGCCCTACAAAACTATGACAGTCCAACTAATTACAGTTCAAAACTGCATGCTTTTACTTGTTGGGGGTGTGGTGGTGGAAGTCTGTCCCCAAAAAGCTGTTCATAATTTACCTCCAAGAACACATAATCCCACCATTTCTCTCCAACCCAGAATTCAAAGATCCATGGAACCAACTGTGACTAGGTTCATAACTGCTTCTTTTAAAAGTTCAGTCCATATGAGAGGAAACATTGCAAAGAGACCTTATTGTAGAGAGGAGTTGCAGTCAGAGGATCTGGAATCTGTCCTGACACTACTTAAGCTGGGTCCCTCTCTGTACAATGGGGGCAATAATATCTTTCTCACCTGTGAGGATCAACCATGATACATGTGTGAGAGTACAGTTATAATATAAAGTCCTAACCATACACAAAATAGTATTAGTAGCCAGGGTCAGGCAGGTTATGCTATTGAATAATTTAGGAAGGTCACTTGTTTGAAGGCTGTGGGAGAAGAGAAAAGGGCAGCTAGGTGAACTTCAATGACTACCTGTTCAGGGATGACTGTGGTCTCTGTCTCCAACCAGACACCTCCCTTAAGTATGGACCCTGCATTTCACACTGCTTAGGAAACACCACCGATCCATGCCTTACAGGCACTTAAAATTCCATGCACTTTGAATTCATTGCCTCCTTTACCAAATATTGTTACTCTTACTATGTTGGGGGATAAGTGGGTAGAAGAGATAAACCAAGGTCTTTGAATACTGCCTTCAACCTTTGCTACTTGTATGCTCTCAGAAAAAGTACTTATCATTTATAGCTTCAGTTTCTTCATCTGCAGAATGGATGCATAGCAAGCACTCAGTAGAAAGTAACTATTGCCATCATCATGGTCATCAAAATCATCATTTCCAATCAAGACATCTTCTTCCAACTATTTAAGCCAGAAACCTTAGATTCTCTTTTACTTCTCCTTTCTGACAAGCCCCCTTATCCTTAAACAGGTTCTATCAATTTGTTCTTCCTGTCCCTATGGAAATAAAACGTCCATGTCTATTCCCCCTCCTCCTGAAAACATAAAAAATTAAAAATTGGTAGAGAAGATTGAATGAATTACAATCATTTTGGTTCAAAATGTTACCTCTGCCATGTTGCTGGACACATCCAGCACTAAACAGACCACTTTGTCACCAGCCTGTACGAGGGAGAATGTGGGAGGAGGTGGAAGCCCA